>ML837022.1:21616-46249 GCA_009831015.1 Picea engelmannii | reverse complement strand
AAAAAAATTACTTTGAAATCAATGTCTTGAGGAACTATACAAGAAATCGCCAAATTCGTCAAAATGTCTACAAGGAGAGATAAATTATGTGGAGACACTCTTAACCTGTTTGAGAGAGAAGACCAAACTTCCACTGGTCGAGATCATATTGGTATTACACATCACTTCCATTGCTAGAAATAAATGAAAACAAAGTTTGGACATAAGGTATTTCTTTAGCTGGATGTGTACCTGAGGTTTTTTATTGTAAATAAATAGTTTCATGGTGTGTTGATAAATTTGACCAAAGTAGAAGAATGATTCAACTTCAGAGAGAGTCCCATGCTTCTCTATCACCGTCAGTTTTTAGAAGAATGATGAAACTTCCAGAACCGACAATCACATTCAAGGGAGATGCAGTAAGGAGATTGTTTAAGAAGAAGAACAATGGATTAGAGCTCTTGCAAGAATACCTCAAGGACCTTGAGATAATGCCAGAAGATATATCAAGAATTCAATTCAAATATTTAAAGAAAACCTATCGAGAGTTAGCATGGATTTTCACCAGAATCATAGGTCAAGAATCTACAACAACCATTCCTTGGTTGGCTCTGTACATTTTATACTTTACAATTAATCAAGAACCAATTTTTGATTGGGGAAATATTATTTCTATGGAAATAGCTGCACAACTATCAAATTTTAAAAAATATAAGAAATTTTATATGTCCTCCTATTTTATATTTTCCATCATCTACTGCCATATCCTCAAGGGTTTGAGTATCGGAAAAATGGTTGACTATAAAGATGACAATGTGGTATTGGGGATTGTGGAAAAAAAGGTAATTTACTATTTTTATGAGGTGTATAATGAATTCATATCTATTTTCAAAAAACTCATTTTTGGATCAAATACATCTAGATTGTCCTTGGAATAATCAACATTACTGGACAAAAGAGGGACTATTGAAAAAATGGAGAACTACAATGTAGTGAGAATTTATTGTTATAGAGAATTCATATCGATTTTCAAAAAACTCATTTTTGGATCAAATACATCTAGATTGTCCTTGGAATAATCAACATTACTGGATAAAAGAGGGACTATTGAAAAAATCGAGAACTACAATGTAATGAGAATTTATTGTTCTCATGAAAGACCCATTTTTCTCCCTTATTATATTTCAAAAAAAAAAAATTCTAATGAGATTGCAAGACAATACAGGTTTTGGTTGCATTTCTTTCACGAGAAGAGAAAGAAGCAGTTTATTCCACTACCTTGAAAATGGGGGAAATCATGTTAAGAGGTATTTCGAAGATTGATCAATTTTCAACTCATCTTGACCAAAACAATTTGAAATATGCAGAAGAGATTAGGGTATTTCACCCAAATAATTTGTTTACTTATCATATGATACATGTTGGATTTAGTAGGTCACTCACCAATAAATTTGTATTTGTAGAAGAAGAGGGTGACAACCGTGACCCTCCGGTAAAAATTGTTGAAATGAGAACGAATGATATAGAAACTATTGTGAGTATGACAGATCAATACAAGAAAAGGGGAAGAGTATCCATTGAAAAAAGTGCTCAATCTCCCATTTTTTCACCAAAACCCGACCTACCCAAGCAGATTTTTCAGTCAATAACATCACAACAAAAGAAGTCCTTAACAAATAACAACCCTCCACAAGGAAAACTGGAAAAATCTCACAAGCTTCAAGTGAAAATAAAAAAGGGTAAATTCTGAGCAAGAAATAAAACAAAACATACCTGAGAATGAAATTTCCCTTGAAGATATGGATCTAGATGTTGTTATTGAGAACATACATTTTCCTAATGATGAACAAAGATTTCACGAGAGAAAACAAGTCACAGTCGAGGTTGTTGTCCATGAAGAAGTTTTCTCCAAGAAACATTTGTTGTTCATAATTCTTTATTTGACAAGAATTTTAGAAAATTAATCTTTGAAAGATCTAATTTAAAAGGGAAAAAGGAAAATTTTGTTATGATATTGATCTCAGTGATTTTCCCCCATCCAAAATTGCTAAGATTCAAAAATTTATAGGGGATTCCCTAGATTTTTCAATAGACGACATGGAAGATGAAAACCTCAAGATTAAGGAAAGAATCAAAGAATTAGAGTATGCTCTGATGCCACCCCCAATACTTGTGATCCAAGTGGATATTGGTGGCCACCCACCTATTCCAAATGGCTCCTCTTGTCCATTTTTGTTCATCACGTTCTTCTGTACTTATTTGTAATTGTGGGTTCTACACTTCTAGGGATGTCTAAATCCCCACACATCCTCTAGGTGGATACTGGTGGCCTCCCGCCTAATCCAACTGGATTATTTTGTATGTTTTCATGTCATCACATCTTGTTGTACTTCCATGGCTGTTTTGGGGCCCTAAACATTTTTTTTTTGCTCACCATAGTCAAACTATATACAGAGTTAGAGTTTGACAATGGAATGTGTAGCTCTCTAAAAGACCTTTCTAACAGGCTATTACACGCCTAAAATGAAGGCCATATGCAAAAGTTACGACCCTGGGAAGTTGAGTTACCAACTTACACCAACTTACCCATAGGGGCCCACATGAATTTTGGTGTTTCACCTTCTAGGGTTAGGATTTTTGATGTCTAGGGCTTTGGAATTCATGAGAAATATCAAAAAGGCCTTTGGAGCCTCATTGTAATCCATTCTGCTCAGACGAATGCGCATAGCAGCCACATCTTTTCTCAGAGATAGCTACCACCATTCAAGCAAGTGTTTCGGTTCTGTAGTTTTACAGTTTCAGCCTATTTCATTATTCAATAGAAGATATTGTTCACTAGATATCTGTGTTATTCTTCACATCTCTATGTTTATGGTATTCATTCTGTTAATCAGTTCATTCCGCTCCTAAATCTGTATCAGTGGTATCATAGCGGTCTTCTCTTATTTTATTTTTCTTTGTGCATGTCCCCGACAAGATCTGGGTATAATAATTTGGGACTCAAACCAATCGAGCCATTACAAGATCGGTCGTTTCGAGCCCAAAAACAACCCATGGGGGACAAAAATAAATATGATGGAGCAGGAGATCCTATTAAAATGTTTCTCGAGGAATCCATCGTGAAAAAAAGGAACAAAATGAAGCACAACTTTGTGTAGATCCTTCGATGACTTCCCACAGGAGAAGCATATTCATCAAGAGGCCATGAAACCCCCTTCAAGGTACAAGTAATTTTTGATATTCCATTATTTGAAGGACAGATAGATGCAGATGTTGTAGATAAATGGTTGAATCTACTCGAAGGGTATTTTTCGATCCACAATTTTTTTGATAGGGAGAAGATCACTTTTGCACTCCTCAAGGTCGTTCCCCATGTTAAAGACTGGTGGGATACTTACTCTGAGCAAAGGGTCATGGAGGAATATGAAATATTTGTGGTGGCCCCTACATGGGATTCCTTTCGGGACGTTATTAAAGAACAATACTACCCTGTTGGAATCCACGAGGACCAATACACTAGATGGACCACCCTACGTCAAGAAAGGGAACAAACAATACCAGATTTCACCAATATTTTCCATACCCTATGTACCAAATTGGGTATCAAATACTCTTAGCGTCATCTTGTGCTCAAATACTGCAGTTGTTTGCATAGATACATTCAAACATAAATGATTTTTTGGACATCGCCTCATTAGGCACGGATTATAGATACGCTATCAAGATCGAGAAAAAATTTAAGTAGAAAAGGAAAGAGTTTGGATATTCAAACCCCTCACAGCCAAAGCAAGGAAAATGCAACCCCAACCGACACAGAAAGGGACCAATTCGAGATGGCTTCCCTCAGGAAATCTAGTCCAAGCCACAACACAAGGGAAATCAGAAGACAAAGAAGGACACAGGAAAATGGTGTGAGTACCATAAAATCCCTTGGCACAACACCGAAGAATGTCGCTCCAAGCAGTCCCTCATGGTTGAACTGAAGGCTTCTGAGTCAGAGGTCGATTCTGATTCTGAATCATATCTTGAAAGAGGGAAGCAGATTATTGATGCTCAACCCAGTGCCACTTTCGCTACCACCAAAGTATGACCAAGCGAACCAGAAGAACAAGAGGAAGGGGAATGCCTCTTTCACTCAGATATGTGGGTAAAGGGGGCTCCGCTTCATTTCATTGTCAATAGAAGTATTCAAAAGAACTTGATTTCAACAGAGGTTTTCAAGCAGTTGTACCTTCCAATGAGACCGCACCCGCAACCCTACATTATCAGCTAGCTTCGCCAAGGAAGACATATTCGTGTCAGCCAACAGTGTCGTCTACCCTACGACATCAAGACTTTCAAAGATGAGGTACTGTGTGATATTGCTTCCCTTGAAGTTTTTGATGTTCTTTTAGGAAAACCATATTTGTTGAAGAGTCATGTTATGTATGAGTCTAGACCCCGCAGTGTTATTATTACTTTGGGTAGACAATTGTACAGGATACCAGAGGTAGCGTCGCCTACTGATATTTCTTTCGTCTCTACTAAGAAATGTGATAAGGTCATTTCACAGACCGAGAAGTTCATCTTCTTTGTGATTTGTGCTCACAGTACGAATAAGGTCGGCGCCACATCCGTGGCCTCTACATAGATCCTCTCTTTGCAGTAGAAGCAAGTGTACGGGATCATGGAAGAATAAAGAGACATATTATCCTCACCTACAGAGGTACCGACACACTACCAAGTCAAGCATCCAATCGATATGACCCCCGACACACCTCTACCTAATGGACCAGTCTATCGTCGCTCGCTGATGGAAAATGATGAAATCGGGTGATAGATCCAAGAGATGATTCAAAAGGGGCACATCAGACCCTTCTCCTCCCCTTGCGGAAGCCCGATTGTACTGGTGTAGAAGAAGGATGGGACATGGCAACTCTGCATTGATTACAGAGCCTTAAACAAAATCACAGTCAGGAACCAGTACCCCATTCCCAGTATTGATGAACTTCTTGTCCAACTCAAGGGGGAAAATTTCTTCAGCAAGATTGACCTAAATTCTGGCTACCATCAGGTTCCCATCGAACCAACTAATGTATGGAAGACAACCTTCAAATCTAAATAAGGTCTCTTCGAATGGCTAGTCATGCCCTTTGGATTAGCAAATGCACCAGCCACTTTCATGAGATTGATGGATGATGTATTGATACCCTTCACCAAATCCTTTGTGGTGGTATATTTGGATTCCATTCTCATATTCAACAGGATGTGGGAGGAGCACATGCGGAATATTCAATAGGTTTTGAGCACTCTGCGGCAGCACAAGATCTATGCAAACTTGGAAAAATGCTCTTTTGGCATGAACAGGGTTCAAGCTACATTGTTGATGAGCATGGGGTACATGTTGATCCAGCTAAGATCCAAGTCATCTGTGACTGGCCATCCCCGACCACACTGACTAAGCTTCAGAGCTTCTTGGGACAAGCCAACTTCTATTGATGGTTCATGTTGGGATTCTTCCATATTGCATGGGCCCTCAGCCAGGTGACCAAGGGAGGTGGTAGGGCCAATTTCGTGTGGGGGAAGGAGAAAAAATGAGAATTTGATGATCTGAAACATTGCTTGTGCTCAGCTTCAGTACTCTCCTTGCTTGATCTACAACAATCGTTCGAGATTGATACTGATGCATCTGAATATGCTATGGGTGCAGTTCTCACTCAACACAGGCATCCAGTGGCATACCATAGTGAGACATTGTCCGAAAATAGCCCACCTATGAAAAGGAAATGTATTCCATTGTACAAGCATGTCGTCAATGGAAACATTACATTATGGGAAAAGAGACAATCATACACACTGATCACAATCCTCTGTAGTTCATACAGACACATGGGAAATTACAAAACGACCACCATAAGAAGTGGTCCACCTACCTACAATAGTTCCATCTCAACATCAAGTATAAGACAGGTATCTCCAATCGTGTCGTTGACTGCCTCAGTCGGCCTCCTATGGTTGCACTCACCACTGTGCTCCATTTGTGTGGACATGAAGCATCTGAGTGTCCCCAAATTTATGAGCAAGATCCAGACTTCGCCACCACCTATAAACTCTTGGGTACAGGTGCAATTGTCACCGATTTTCACATTCGGGACAAACTCTTATGCCACCTAGGCCATATTTGTGTTCCTACAAGCGAGCGTGCAAATCTGATTTGGGAAACCCACTATAGTCAGGTGGCATGACATTTTGGCATGGAGAAAACTATGGTCATTCTTCAGAAACATTTTTATTGGCCAAAACTTCGACAGGACGTCAGCAAGTATATCAGATATTGCATTTCCTGTGCCATTTCCAAGCCATCCATCAAGAAGCAAGGCTTATACAACCTTCTTCTTATTCCTGAGAAGCCTCGGGAATCCATCTCAATGGATTACATGTATGTCTTGTCGTCCACCAAACAAGGAAATGGTTGTGTATTTGTGGTCGTTGATTGGTTTTCGAAGATGGCCATCCTCACAGCCTATAAGAAGAATATCACAGCAAAAGATACTTCCAATCTCTTATTCGAATGAGTGTGGGTCCACTTTGGGATACCACAGACCATCATCTTTGACTGGGACAACAGGTTCCTCAACACATTTTGGTTGAGTCTCTGGTCTCTATTGGACAACAAGCTCACAAAATACACTACTTTCCACCACCAAACCGACAGCCAAATAGGGGTTGTCAATCATATGATTGTGCACATCCTACACATGTACAATTATAAGCATCCACATACATGGGACAAGAGTCTCCCTTATGTTCAACACAGTTACAACAAGGCTCTCCATAGCTCTACTGACCATAGCCCATTTCAGGTGGGTATGGTATTCCAACCCTTGGGACCCATTGATGTTGCACTTCCTCTTGCCACCACACATAAACACTCTTCCCATGATCAGTCTGTGATAAAAAAAGCCACCAGATTCATTGAGCGGATTCGGCACATCCACCAACAGGTCCAGGAGAGTTTTCAGAAATCCAATGCTAAGTACAAGCAATGCCATGATGAACATAGGGTACCACACCAGTTTCAGGTTGGCAACAAATTTTGGTTACATTTGTAGAAGGAGTGTCTCACGGGGCCCCATCAGAAGCTTCACCCACTTTGCTATGGACCTTACACTATCACCAAGTCTATGTGTAGCAATGATTTTGAGCTCAACACTCCACCCTTCCTTGGCATGCATTCGATGTTCAATGTGGACCTCCTTCATCCATATTTCCCACCATTATTGGACACCTCAGAGATCGTAGAATATATGACACCAATAGAGCTCAACCCCAACTGCATGGAACTAACCTCCATTGATCAGATAGTGGACACATAGGTCAAGGGCACTCGCCAACAGAGGATCTGGTTTTATCGGGTTGTCAAGGTAGGGAAACTCCTACACCAAGGAAAGTGGCTCACTCGGGGCCAAATACAGCAGAAGTTTCCTCACCTTATGGGGGAAATCAATGCAATGGATACCATTGCTTCCTAAGGGAGGAGGATTGATCCAGGTGGATATTGGTGGCCACCCACATATTGCAACTCGCTCCTCTTGTCATTTTTTTGTTTAGCACGTTCTTCTGTACTTATTTGAAATTGTGGTTTCTACACTTCTAGGGTTGTTTGAAGACCCACACATTCTCCAGGTGGATACTGGTTGCCTATTGCCTTATCCAACTGGCTTATTTTGTATGTTTTCATGTCAACACATCTTGATGTACTTCCAGGGTCGTTTTGGGGCCCTAAACATTTTTTTTTTCTCGCCACAATCAAACTGTAGACAGAGTTAGATTTTGATGGCGGGATGTGTATTTCTCTGAAATACCTTTCCAACAGACTATCACGTTCCTAAAACGGAGGTCGTATGCAAAATGTATGACCCTGGGAAGTTGAGGTACCAACTTACACCAACTTACCCATAGGGGCCCACATGAATTTTGGCGTTTCACCTTCTAGGGTTAGGTTTTTGGATGTCTAGGGTTTTGGCATTCATGAGAAATATCAAAAAGGTCTATGGAGCCTCTGCTCAGATGAATGCGTGTAGCAACCACATCTTTTCTCAGAGATAACTACCGCCATTCAAGCTAGTGTTTCAGTTCTGCAGTTTTACAGTTTCATCTTATTTCGGTATTCAATAGAATATATTGTTCACTGGATATCTGTGTTATTCTTCATATATATGTGTTTATTGTATTTAGTTTGTTAATCAGTTCGTTCCACTCTTAAATTCGGCCATATTTCCCACCATTATTGGACACCTCAAAGATCGCAGAATAGTTGACACCAACAGAGCTCAACCCTGATCCACTAATCAGATAGTGGACACACAGGTCAAGGGAACTCACCAACAGAGGATCCAACTTTATTGGGTTGTCAAGGCAGGGAAACTCCTACACCAAGGCAAGTGGCTTACCTAGGGAAAAAATCAGCAGAAGTTTCCTCATCTGATGGGCGAACTCAACGCAATGGAGACCATTTCTTCCTAAGGGGGGAGGATTGATCCAGGTGGATATTGGTGGCCACCCACCTATTCCAACTTGATCCTCTTGTCCATTTTTGTTGAAAACGTTCTTTTGTACTTCTTTGTAATTGTGGGTTCTACACTTCTGGGGATGTTTGAAGCCCCACACATCTTCCAGGTGGATACTGGTGGTCTCTCGCCTAATCCAACTGGCTTATTTTGCATGTTTTCATGTCATCACATCTTGTTCTAGTTTGAGGGCCATTTTGGGGACCTAAATGTTGTTTTTTTGGCTCGCCACAATCAAATTGTAGACAAAGTTAGAGTTTGATGACATAATGTGTATTTCTCTGGCATACCTTTCCAACGGGCTATCACACGCCTAAAACAGAGGTCGTATGCAAAAGTTACGACCCTGTGAATTTGAGGTAACAACTTACACCAACTTACCCATAGGGGCCCACATGAATTTTGTGTTTCACCTTCCAGGGTTAGGTTTTTGGATGTCTAGGGTTTTGGCATTCATGAGAAGTATAAAAAGGGCCTATGGAGCCTTATTGTAATCCATTCTTCTCATATGGATGCGCGTAGTAGCCACATCTCTTCTCAGAGATAGCTACCACCATTCGAGCAAGTGTTTCAATTCTGCAGTTTTATAGTTTCAACCTATTTCATTATTCAATAGAATATATTGTTCACTGGATATCTATGTTATTATTCATATCTCTGTCTTTACTATATTCAGTCTGTTAATTAGTTTATTCCACTCCTGAATCCAGATCAGTCTTTGTCGATCGCAGACTGATTATGGGAAGAGTTTGTAAGTGTGGTGGAAAGAGGAAGTGCACCATGAATGGGTCCCAAGGAATGGAATCCCAGACCCACCTGAAATGGCCTATGGCCAGTGAAGCTATGAAGAGCCTTATTGTAACTATGTTGAACATAGGGGAGACTCTCGCCCCATGTATGTGGATGCTTAGAATTGTACATGCACAGGATGTGCACAATCATCTGATTGGCGACCTATGTTTGGTCATCGGTTTGGGGGTGGAAAGAAGTGGATTTTGTGAGCTTGGTGTTCAACAAAGACTAGAGACTCGACCAAAATGTGTTGAGGAACCTATTGTCCCAATCAGAGATGATGGTCTGTGGTATCCCAAAGTGGATCCACACTCCCAAGTGATCCAGGTGGATATTGGTGGCCACCCACCTATCAGAATTAGAGTAAGGAAAACCTCTAATTCTCTAGATTTTTCAATAGATGACATGGAAGATGAAAACTTCAAGATTAATGAAAGAATCAAAGAATTAGAGTATGCTCTGATGCCACCCCAAATACTTGCTACTAATGTTTCAACAATTCAATCCTCGAAGAGCTTCGACAAAACTCCAGAATCAAGTCTAAGAATAAAGGGAACATCAAGCCTACTCGTTGCAGCTAGACACTACATCAAAGAAAATATAAAGAAAATAATTTCTCTCATTCTGGAGACATGAGAATTAGCAAATAACTTTGTTTCCCTTGGGTCAAAAATTCAAAATTTCAAAGAATATTTACACGTCGATTTGAATAATGATGAAGGTTTCTACAAATATGTGGTAATTACATTTACTCTAAAGGTTTCAGGCATGAGTGAGCTAAAGAGAAAAGAGGAATGTTTTCCCTCACCTGGTCGCATGAAACAATTGAAAGCCTGTTGGATGAAAATAATTAAGACATTAAGAGAATTTCTAGAGGATCTAAATGTTTTAAGTATAAAAAAGGGAGAAGCCTATTCAAAATTAACAAAATTAGATCTTGCAGGGAGTACCAGGGAGGTACAAGACTCGAAACTCATTTTCAATTTTATTCTCTTAACATGGAAGTAATTCGAGGAATACATGGGGATATTAAAGGACATATCAACAGAAAGGTTCAATAATATGACTGAATATACTGAATAAGAAATTGAAAGTTGGTTCGTGGAATACGTGAATAAAAATGAAGACATTGAAATAACATTACAAAAAATTTCAATTGATTTAAGGGAATTCAAAAGCACATTATTTGATATGAAAACAAAACAAGAAGTAACTATTGCTCCTATGCGTGATTACATTGAAAATTGGTTAAAGTTAGCTTTAATCAAAATGACTGAAGATAATCAGTTGGAGGCAGTTGGTACCGGTCGTGCAACCGCAGTGAAAGATGATACACAAGGCACATCAACAAGCAAATTAAAGAGAGAGATTCCATCACATTAAGTGAAAAATTGATCACATCCTTATTCCATCATCTTCCGCTTTCAGAATTCATCTAGTTATATTTTGTCTATTCTAAGGAAAGCATAATCGATTTTTGATTGCTCCTCTATGTTCTCTTTTTTAAGTCTTTCATTCTTTATGCCTTGTTCCAGCTCTGTTCTCGCTCTTTTCTTATTTAGTTTCTTTGTTGTATGGTCCACGTGAGCCAATCCCAATTCATCTTTGGATGAACACATTTTTATTTTCTTAAGACTATTAAAGACTATTCTATTTTTGAGAAAACTCCAGAAAGCTACTTTGAGGTTAATTTTAATTGTATCTTTGAACTCAGAGAATTTGAGTATAAGATATTTGAAATTAACATATCAAACCCTAATTTTTTATTTTAATAAAAAGACTCGTTTAAAGTTCTCTAATATGTGTGGGCCCTTTTATTTCTCTTTCTTCTAATATAATCAATAAATATTTGAAATTGTAATGAATGTGAGATTCATATTATTTTTCTTATAGTTATTTTCTATATATCATATTTCTGCAAATTTATTTATTTTATGAGTAAAGGTTCATAAAATAATCTTATTAAATTAGATATTTTAAATTTTTATGGGAAAAAAAACAAATTAATGTTTATAATATATAATATTAATTTTAAATTTTTTATTTTCACTATTTATTTTATTTTTTAAATAACTTTGTTAAAAAAATTTAAAAAAAAAATATTATTACAATATTCTTATTTCTATTATAATAAATCAATATTATAGTATTCTTATTTCTATTATAACAAGTTTGTATGGCAGAATTTAGAGCACCCATATTTACATAACCAAGTTGCTTTGAATTCACGAAGACATTGATCATGTTTATGTTTGAGAATGTAAAAAGATAGTACAATAATTTACATTATTTAAACTATCATATCCTTTCATAACAAGAAGATGTTAAAAATGTGAGAAAACAAACATGAAAATGTGTTTGAGAATGTAAAAAGATGGTACAATAATTTACATTATTTAAACTATCATATCCTCTCATAACAAAAAAAATGTTAAAGATGTGAAAAAACAAACATGAAAATGTGTATTTAAACTGTCATATCCTCTCATAACAAGAAAATGTGAAAAATGTGAAAAAACACACATGAAAATGTGTTAGGAGATTTTTCACAAGAAAATGTTAAAAATGTGAAAAAACACACATGAAAATGTGTTTGGAAATTTAGGAAAAAGAAGTTAAAACATATAAAAAAAGTGAAAAAAAGTACAACAAACAAATCATAGATAAATGGCAAGAATAGAACAAGCAAGATTATGAACAAAGAGCAACTCTAATATACACATGGATATAAAAGTTTAGATGACCATTTTTCTTGAGATCACCTTACTTAAAAAATAATCCAAAAAATATACGGATTAGACCCAATTGAAATACCTGAAAGAGAGGACAATATACATAAACATTTGATGATTTGAATATTGCATATCCAAAATTAAGATTGATCAATTTTTTTTAATGTATTAAAAAATATTTAAAAAAATAATCCAAAAAATATAAGGATTAAACCTAATTGAAATACCTGAAAGAGAGGACAATATACATAAACATTTGATGATTTGAATATTGCATATCCAAAATTAAGATTGATCAATTTTTTAATGTATTAAAAAATGTTATGATATTCAAAAAAAATTCATTTGCAATGTTTCACCTTAGAAAAAACCTCATGAATTTTTGGTCAAATAATAAATTAATGTACAGTGAACTGCATATCCATTGCTCTATACCATGCATCTATCACGGTAGGTATAATAAGTGAATATTGGTTATCCATTAGACTAATTAGCATTGGACTTTTACTATTCAACCCCATTTTGAATAACTTAGTTAAATGCTTTTATAGGTTTTATCTTTGCATAATAGAAGGGATATGCTATTTTTTTCTATTACAATGAGTTGATACTTGTAATTCACATAATGAGACTAATGAGTTTTAAGGTTTAATGTTTATATTGTTCTTTTGTTGGTTCTTTTTACAAAGACACAATTGAAGAGATACATTTGTTATCTTGAATTATGATAAGTATAATGAAAATAATTAATTTTAAATCATGACCATGTAAAATTATTGCTATAAACTGAATTCTGATAATGTAGATTTCAAATAAGTAGAAAATGTATTTAAACCAAGTCTAAATTAAAATTCTTTATGAGTTAGTGGATGAAATAATTTTAAAATGGAAAATGTGTACACTGTGTTTATAAAATACTAAAAACCTACCTTCATTTATTAACATAAAAATAAATAAGAAAAAACTTAAATGTTAACCTCAAATGCTATACATTACATGTTATCATCAGCATGCTATGATGTAAAAAAAAAATAACATAAAAAAAAAAAACTTTGAAGATGCTGGCATATTCTTAGTTGTCCTCCAAAATCAATGCGTCAAATTTATTGTTCATAACTTCCTTGCATTTATGAAGGCATTTGTTAACATGTTTACTTTTTTACATTTACCTAATCACATTATAAATTTACTGTAAATATACATAATTGTCACGTTCAAATGATTAAGGAGGATTAAAATATATGTAGGCCATGTTTATATCATTAAAAAAAACTCTGCACACGTTTCATTTTGGTGGCACTCATTCATTTTTTATATCTGAAAGGTAGTTTGATGCCACGACCTGCACAAATGCTTTATGTGCGCTCTGTGTTGGAGTCGGCTCAGTCAGTTTTGAATAGAACCCTTTCGGCGTTCTCCAGCCGCAAGTCGATTGTGCTAGTACATTACATGTTATGATGTAAAAAAAATATTGATATAAATTTATATAATGATGTAAAAGAATATAAATTTATGGTAAAATCTGCATAGATACATCTTAAGTGTGGATATATAAAAAAAATAAACAACGTGTCAAGAATTATTTAGTAACAATTTAAAAGACTTAAAACAAATCTATATTATTTTTTTAAAGAAATTTAAGACAAATTTTTATTAGTTTTTTAGTTTTTTTTAAGAAATAAGTTTTATAAAGTATTTTTTACTAAGTTGCAACATTATAAATGGAGTATTGAAGCCTGGAACCTTGAAATTTTAACCGATGTTATCCATTCGTGGAACACATTAGTTTGAAAGGATTGTTGAGAAATTGAGGGTTGTTGGAAGGTTATTAGTCCCTGTCGTAGGCGTAGAGGGACTATAGTAATTGATAAATCGTTGATTGCATATTACTTTGTCCTTTGACCTGAAATATTTGCACAATACCTATTGTTGGAGCTATGGAAATAAAATCATATATTTTTATATAATAAAAAGTAACATATATGTACTGATCTGATTGGATAAGAGATTGGAGGTCTTATTGCCAACTTCACTATTCCCAATGTACTATATGGCAACATATCCAAAGTTTTTCTCGTAGTCAGTATGTTTTAATCATATATTTTTCCTGTATCTTGCTTCAAGGTTGATTAATGCTAGTATTAGTTCGAATGTTTGTATTAGCATTTTCTTCTACCCGAATATATCCGCAAGTTTTGATACGTAATAAGCATATTGAAAAGTTTTGATATCCAAGCTTTGTAGTGATTGAGAATTCCAAAGTTTATAGCATCTTTGGCGGATGTATATTTCTTGAAATGTATTAACACTTATTCCAAGATGCGTCAATAGGACTGACTGCGTAAATGTTCACATGACGCGACGTTCTGCAACACCCCTGACAGCCTAAATGTTTTCATTATGTGAGGTGCTTAGACAGCCTAAGAGTCTTAAATGTTTATGTAAATACGGTTCTCGAAGTACATTTTTCCTCGAAATTTTCTATACAGTTACAATGAATTTGCACTTGATTGTCTACCACCAGTTCAATAGCCATTGTATGTTTTGTCCTTGTTCTGTCATTGAAGCTACATACATTGTTTACTGGTTCAATGACTACTTCTTCTTCACTAGTTTGTCAGTTGTTTCCATTGTATGCTTCATCCTCGTAATCGTTGAGGCTACATACATTATTTACTGGTTCAGTGAGTGGTTCTTGTTCGTTGGTTTCTCAGTTGTTGCTTGTTGTTGTTTCGCTAGTGATTCAAGCTGTGCTTCTACATTTCATCATTTTGGAGTAAGTTTCGATGGCGTGGTTTCATTTTTCATTCCTTGTTTGTTGTTTAGTTTGCAGTTTGCAAGTAAGAATGTTTGCTTATTTGTAGTCGCATGTTCCTTGTGTGTTTCCGGTTCCTTTTCTGCTTGGGTTGCAGTTTCGTAATCGTTGGAGATACATATGTTGTTCACTGGATCGGTGGTTCTTGTTGCTTTGTTGGTTCCCGAGTTGTTGGTTCTGTTTGTTTGGCTGGGGTTTGCGCTATGGGGCGCTGGGGGTGCAGTTCGGCTTCTTCGTGCTTTCTCACTGGTTTGGTCCTTGCTGGTTTCTTTTCTTTGATTCGGCCTTGCAGGGTTGGAGTGCAGCAGTGGTGGTTGGAGCTTTTTTTTTGTATTGTTATTGTTTTGTTTGGAGCGCTTTACGGTGTTCATCCCCTGCACCCACCAGTAGATATGCAGTTGTTTTATTTTCCATGTCTGTCGGAGTCGAGATCTATTATTCTGTGAGATTTTCCTGGTGTTGTAGTCCTGCCGTGAAAGAAAATAGTTGCATGCAAAATTGTTCGAGGATTACATGTGAAGTTACAATACCCATTGTTTTTTTGTTGGAATAAAGCATATGTATGTAGGGTACATTTATAAACCATGTATGGTCAGATGTGTGGATATGACATGACATGTCCTTTCTCCTCTACATAGACTGGTGTGTGCAGGATGCAATTTGTGTTGTTCTTGACATATGATATGTGCAACAAAGATTCTACAAGATTGTATTTTCATGTCTAGAAGCATGTGTGGGTAATTAGCCATGAAAAACTAAGAACTTGTATCATGGGCACAACAGTCTATGTAGAGGATAAAGAATATGGCTAGAGGGAATATGTGGATAAATTCCCAGGGAAAAGAAGAAATCATTTAGCTGCGGCCATGCAGTTGCGTGATATTTTGTGCCTTGTAATATATTTTGGCCAGGGAAAAAAATTGTACACGTTTACAGCCATGGATAGAGAAGCGCAAAGGTTCATGTGTTCTACCTTTGTAGACTGTTCGTTTAGTCAGTTTTTCTCTATGTACATATTGCTTGTTCTCCGTTGAATACCAGCTTCCATTGATGTTCATTAAATTTTGTGGGTTCCCAAATTGAAACAAATAGAGTAGCTGGAGAAAAGGAGAGAGTCTCGACTGAATCGGCTGAAGAGGATATAGAAAGGTGCATGCTCGTACTGTTGTTTCATATTGCATTGTTTTGTATTTTATTTATGGTCTGGATATGTTTTAAGCTAGTTGTGTGCCTTCCTACATGGTAAGTTTTCTTGGTTGCATACGTTTATTCCTGCATACTAAGCTAGTGCATGTTCGTTGTGTTTGCGCTGCATTGCTGCATTTAAACAAGCAGAATGGCTGGATAGGATGAAGGACTCTTTGGCGGGCAAATAGACATGTTTCTTTTTATTTTACATGTTTGTTTTCAAACTAACTTTCCTTCCTGTCGATTGCATATTCCGCATTGCTGCCTTGGAAAAAGCAGGTTACTTGGACAAGGAGATGAATTCTTATGTGCAGCAGCAGAGGGTTCTATGGTACAATATTCTAAAAGTTATACCAAGTGTGCCGACAAATTAAAGATACAAACCGAGTGGGGGCATATAATATAGAATTCATATATTTGCATAGTCCTGATGTCCATCTGCAAATGCTTGCATCAGAAAAAGTTGGACTAGTGACACGGCCATGAGAAGTCAGTCATCCCAGACATCGGTGGACCGACAAGGCCAAAGGTAAAGATGCATGCACTCTGCTCTTACTATGTTTACTAGAAAAAATTCTTGGGCTATATATTCATCTATGGCATGGAGAATATGTTGATGCCATCTATAGTACATGGTTTGCAACTTGCAAGAAGTATCAACAAGTACGAGAGAGACGTCGAACCTATTGCATGTTCCACAGACTAAGAGGTGTTGTTGTGAAACTCTGGCTCCATAGTTCATCAAAAGTATGCGTGTACTTGTAGCACACTACCATTCACTTTAGTTTTCCTATTCAAAAAATGTCTTCAAGTCTAGAGTTATGACATCCAAAGTACTATCAATAGAGGCCTTGAACAACCACCAAATTGGACAGGTGTTCGTCGGGGACATAATGGTTATCTATACTACCTACTTGGACAAGGAAAACAAAAGTAGACCCATTATGCGTGCTGATATGACAGACAAGGACACCATGATGACAGTCACACTGACTGTTCCTCCACAACTTGTCTAGAAACATGCAGAAAAGATATTGCTGTGTAATGGGATATCCATTACAAATTTTAATATATTGCCAAAAACAACATATGACCGTGGTGATTGCAATCAAATTATTTTGGTCAACGAAACAAGCATTGTGGAAAAAATTCCTCCTATTTGTTCAGAAGACTTCTTCCTCCCAGACTCGACTATTAGGCAACTTGCATAGAGAACTGATATTTACCCAATGGGAACGATTGGGGCTGTTGTCACACTGGCCAAGAAATTTGCGTCGCAACACATTCTCCATATAAAGGATGGAGAGTCAGACAACGAGAAGGCAATGGTACCGCTTTTTATATTCAGTTTTGTTGTTTACTTTCACTTCTGCATGTATGTCGAATAAGTTACACAAATATTGCATTGTTCCATGTTGCAGCTACAATTGTTCGATACGTATTCAGATTTGTTTTCGTCAATGGAACAACAATTGCATAGAGGGGAGATTCCACTTATGTTGTTCAAAAATATAACAAAAAAGAAGGATGCTAGAGAAGCTAGCTAGCTATACAATTGTTGTGCGTATACATTTACAAAATCATCCTTGCTTTGCTTATAGAAATAGCCTTCAACAAATTTATACAACTATTAATTTTTTTTTTTTGTTTTAAAGGGGAGGGTGGGATGCAGTTGTGTATTATATTGTTCAATTTATTAATTCCTTTGCTCGCATTCTCAGGTTGAAGGTCTTTTAGTTGCAGCCAATGTGTACTCGACCCCCTTTGAGCCTATTTGTGCAAAATTCCATTCCGCTGCCTCTGCCTCCACTTTGATAACTGATGATATGATTGATTGTCTGCAATAAAATGAAAAATGTCCATATATTTATGGACATTGCCTCAGTGGTGTTATTCGAACCATGGGAAACACAACCATGCACTGTACGATCAGGCAACTGTTGTTACAAAATATGCTTCCTAAGTTGGCAGAGTTGTCGTATGAAACATATCTACAAAAAAAGGCAAGCAGTGTCTACATGCTACGACAGCTTCAGATACAAATAAAATTCACCTTAAATGAGGGCAATGCAATTTTGAATATCGACTGAAAAGGGGGAAATTTTATTTTATATGAAACTTTGAGAGGAAACAAAAATACCTCATGTCTCTCTGTAATATTTGTTCAACATCTAGATGAAAGTTCGTTTCAACAAAAAACAAATGTGGCGACATATTTTCTTTGTATATCAAATTGTTTGGTGTAAAGGTCGATGGGTTCTACTCTATGGAACCTTATGGGAACTTGCTTGTGGACTGTTTATTGGTTCTTGGTTATCTTATTTGTCTGTCAATTTATATACCCTGAAACTCCAGCTATTCTTTGGAGGACACTGAACAATATAATTGTTTTTTTTAAGCCAGCTAGGACGCAGATCCGCCTGCTAATTTCTATGGCGTTGTGACGCAACTATACTGTCACTTGCTTTAGCAGATTTCCTTGATCGATGAACTTGGTCAAACTATTGTTCTAAAATAATTTGAAATCAACGAATATATAGTGTCCGAACTGCGACTATCCTCACATACAAACAAGAGGCTCTTAAAATACAAATTGGTTGTTTTTTTCGCATTTTTTCTTATTCGATGAAGTTAGTTAGATTAATATCCTGGAATAATTTGAAATCAACGAATATTTAGTGTGCAGAATGAAATTGTGCTATCATATGAACAACAAGCCCTTAAAATTCAAATTGGTCCTTGTTATGCTTGCAGTTATAGAATTTAAAAAAATATATATTTTCTTTCCTTTATTCTTTTAAGAATAAGCGATTTAACATCCTTTAATAATTTAATGCACCAGCTCTCAAGTCCATCTAACAATCTGTATATGGAGGATCTTCAAACACTATTCGGAGGACAAGGAACAATGAAACTACAATGTTGCCCCAGGCAGCCCACAGGTTCCTTTGTCAATTTGTATATCGTGGAGTTGTGGGTAGGTTTTGTACAGCGCGGAACAATAAAGTCCCAATTTTCAGCCCGTGAGCCCGAACAAAAGAGGAGCATTTTTCAGCCCACCAGCCCCACAGCCCCCGATCAAAAAAAATTGTTAAATATGAAATACATACGAAATTGTTACGGAACAATAAAAGTGCAATGTTCAGTGAACCAGCCCGAATCCTCTTGTCAATTTGTATATTGCGGAAGTCTGGATGCTATTTGTAGCAGAGGAAACAATGGAGACTCTATTTTCGGAACGCCCGACTGTGAACCCGCCATCCAAAAACTGCCTAAAAGTACAATGTTCAGGCAACCAGCCCGAGTCCTCCTGGCAATTTGTATATTGCAAAAGCCTGGGTGGTATATGTAGGAGAGGGAACAATAGAGACTCTATTTTGAACTCACCAGGACGCCAACCCACGATCCAAAAATTGCCCAAGTATGGAATGAGGAATCCTCATATGCTGTATAAAATCTCATTCCATAGTTAATATAGAGACTATGTCCACAAGCCCGCTTGTCAATTTGTATATCGCGGAAGTGAAGATGTTATTTGTAGAACATGGAACAATAGATACTTAATTTTAAGCCCGCTAGGTCACTAATCCGTGATCCAAAAAGTGCTCATGTATGGAATGAGGGATCCGCATATGTTCTAGAACATTGTGTTTGTACAGCGAGGAACAATAGAGGCCCAATTTCCAACCCGCCAACCCCAGAGCCCCCGATAGAAAAAAATCGATAATTATGAAATTGATACAGAATCGCTACGGGGCAATAAAAGTCCAATGTTCAATGAAGCAACCCGAGTCCACTTTTGAGTATGAAATGAGGGTTCCGCATACTTAATTTTCAGCCCGCCTGGCCGCGAACCCGCGATCCAAAAAATGCCCATCTATGGAATGAGGGATCCACATTTGTTCTAGAACAATACAAATGCATTGTTCATCCAAGTAGCCCGCAGCTCCTCCTGTCAATTTGTATGTCGCGGAAATATGGGTGTTATTTGTAGGAGACAGAACAATAGACACTATTTTCAGCCGGCCAAGCCGTGAACCCACGATCCAAAAACTACCTAATTATGGAATGAGGAACCCACATGCTGTATAAAATCTCATTCCATACTTTATATAGAGGCTATGTCCACAAGTCAGCGTGTAAATTTGTATATCGCGGAAGTGTAGGTGCTATTTGTAGAACACAGAACAATAGATACTTAATTTTCAGCCTGCAAGGCCGCCAACCCGCAATCCAAAAAGTGCCCAAGTATGGAATGAGGACTCTGCATATGTTCTATACCAATACAAATGCAAAGTTCAACCAAACAACCCGTAGGTACGCATATGTTGTAGAAAAATGTATTTGTACATCGCAGAACAATAGAGGCCCAATTTCCAGCCCACCGGCCCCAGAGCCCCCGATAAAAAAAAATCACTAACTATGAAATTGATACGGGATCACAACGACACAATAAAAGTCCAATGTTCAGCGAAGCAACCCGAGTCCACCTGTCAATTAGTATGCAATTAGTGATTTGCATATGATGTATAAAATTTCATTCCATACTTTATATACAGACTTTGTCCCCAGGTCCGCATGTCAATATGTATATCGCGGAAGTGTGGGTGCTATTTGTAGGATACAGAACAATAGATACTTAATTTTCAGCCCACCAGGTCGCGAACCCGCGATCCAAAAAGTGCCCAAGTATGGAATGAGGGATCCGCATATCTTCTAGAAAAATACAAATGCAATGTTCAGCCAAGCAGTCTGCACTGACTCGTGTCAATTTATATGTCGCGGACAGCTCCAGAGCCCCCGATAAAAAAAAATCGCTAACTATGAAATTGATACCGGATCGCAACGGGACAATAAAATTTCAATGTTCAGTGAAGCAACCCAAGTCCACTTGTCAATTTGTATATCACTGAAGTCTGGATGCTATTTGTAGGTGCCGAAACAATAGACTATTTTCGGTGTGCCAGGCTGCCAACGCGTGCTCCAAAAACTGTCTAAGTATGCAATTAGTGATCCGCATATGCTGTGTAAAATCTCATTCCATATTTTATATACAGATTATGTCCACAGGTCTGCGTGTCAATTTGTATATCGTGGAAGTGTGGGTGTTATTTGTAGGATACAGAACAATAGTTACTTAATGTTCAGCCCGCCCACCCGCCCGTGAACCTGCGATCCAAAAAAGTGCTCAAGTATGGAATGAGGGATGCGCATATGTTCTAGAACAAAAAAAATGAAATGTTCATCCAAGCAACCCATGGAGACTCGTGTCAATTTGTATGTCGCGGAAATATCGATGCTATTTGTAGGACAGGGAACAATAGACTCTTTTTTCGACCCGCCATACTGCAAACCCGCGATCAAAAAACTGCCTAAATATGGAAACATGGATCCGCATATGCTCTATAAAATCTCATGTTGATACTTTATATAAAGACTCATCTCCGCAACTCCCACCGTCAATTTGTATATCGCAGAAATCTGGGTGCTATTTGTAGGAGACGAAACAATAGAGACTCTATTTTCGGCCTACCAGGCCGCAAATCCAGGATCCAAAAAATGCGTAAGTATGGAATGAGGAATCTGCATATGTTGTATAAAATCTCATTCCATACTTTATATAGAGACTATGTCTAGAAGCTCGCTTGTAAATTTGTATATCGCAGAAGTGTAGGTGCTATTTGTAGGACACGAAACAATAGATACTTAATTTTCAGCCCGCCAAGCTGCGAACCCGCGATCCAAAAAGTGCCCAAGTATGGAATGAGGAATCCGCATATGTTATAAAACAATACAAATACAATGTTCATCCAAGCAACCCGTAGGTCCTCCTGTCAATTTGTATATCGCGAAAATGTGGTTGCTATTTGTAGTACAGGGAACGAAGAATCCGCATATGTTCTAGAACAATACAAATGAAATGTTCAACCAAGCAACCTGTAGGTCATGCTATCAATTTGTATATCGCAGAAATCTGCATGCTATTTGTAGGACACAGAACAATATTCAGTATTTTTTCATCCCGCCAGGCTGCGAACCCGTGATCAAAAAAGTGCCTAAGTATGGAATAAGAAATCCGCATATGCTGTATAAAATCTCATGTCTATACTTTATATAGAAACTCATCTCCGCAACTCCCACTGTCAATTTGTATATCGTGGAACTTTGGGTGCTATTTGTAGGGCACAGAACAATAGATACTCAATTTTCATCCCACTAGGCCGCGAATGCGCGAAACAAAAAGTGCCCAAGTATGGAATCATGGATTCGTATATGTTCTATACAATCTGATGTCCATACTTTATAAAAGTACATGTTTAACCAACCAACCCGCAATGTTGAACCAACCAACCCGCAACTTCTCCTATCATTTTGTATCTCGCATAAGTGTAGGTGCTATTTGTAGGACACAGAACAATAGAGGCTCAATTTTCAGCCCGCCAGGCAAAGAACCATCGGGCCTTCATGTCTCCTGGGTATATCTTCTTCTGTTTTTATTTTGTAACCCGCCTGACCACTTTCCATATGCAATTATTAAGCTTTAATGATAGTAGACATCCTACAACAACCGTTATAGTTTTCATTAATGTCTGGAATTTCGGAGAAGATTTGTCATTAGTACGAATTAAACTAAGATTTTTTTCTATCGACTTCCAAGAATTAGAAAACAATCTTTTCAACATCAAGATCCAGAATGAGATCAATGTCGCCCCAATGAGAGCGTATATTGAAGAATGGGTCGAAAGTCAATTGAAACATGCCGCCAACGAAAGACAACAGGCAATTTCCAGCATTCCAGCAGCCATGGAGAACATCCTTGAAACCACAGTCATTGTCGACATCAATGAAAGGGAAGCCGCAAACAAATAGCCAAAGAGCTCATATGTACCCTCACTGTAAGTTTACTCATCCCATATTTCTTTGTTTCTCAACCCAGTTATTCCGCTTTCTTAAATAAACATATACATGCAAACACTTATACCTTTCCATTTATTTTCTTTTGCAGTTGTTGCACTCTATCTTCTTTCCACAATCCTGTTTCTTGTAAATATTTCTCTAATGGTTCACAAGAGTATTGAAATTCTAGTTTATATGTAACACACTTTGTTTTCTTTGTATATTTCAAAATTTGCTGTGGTATGTAACAAACTTATATGTTATGATAGATTTCAAATAAAAATGCATCTAAATTTTTATATCCTAATGACTCTACTCTTATCTTTCAACACTCTGTATAACAAATGCATTTATTTTTTAATATGTTAGACTTTTATTCTTATCCTTCAGCAGTCTGTATGGAAAATGTTCACAAATACATTAAATTTTTTATATTTCTTATCTCCTATTAATTTTACGTCATCATATATTTTTATCTTTCACCAGTCCACATTCAAAATGCATTTAAATTTCCAAATTTAATCTTGCACTATCAACAATTTTTTTACTTTCTTATATACTTTCAAAAAAAAATGTTTGCTCTATACTTTCCAAAATTAGATGGTTCTCAGCCTGCTAACCATCATTTACTTTTTCCCCATCTTCCAAAATATGCACCTTGCACACAACATTTCCCTCATATACATTTTGCACCAAACACTTCGTTTCATTTACACTTTGACCCCATTTTTCAAAATTTGCTTTCTAACCTCCTTGGAAGGGACTCAACTGCCATGCAACCTTGTTAATCAGTGTTATGTGATGTCATATGAGATTTATATAACGAGATAACATCACCTCACAAATTTCATTTAAAAAAAAACAAGTCCACCTTCATGAGAGCGTTTGTTCTTTTTCAATGGAAGCAATCGTTTTAGTGAGAAGATGGAAATAATGCATTCATTTGTGATCGGTATTAATGAATAGGAAAAAATCCAAAATCAAATGAGATGAGATGCATATTTGTATTTTATGGGATATGCAGAATGCCTTAATCTAGAGTTTGGAAAATGAAAGATTTTAGAGTTTTGGAATAAGCCATAAGAGAGCCACTTAGACCGAGCATCTAGTGTAGGCTTATTAGTGGGGCTTAAAAGGATATGTGAAACTTGGATTCATAGTATTATTAGTACAATACAAGTGATATTTGGTATTATATTTAGAATTTATTAGGTATCATGCAACTTAAAATGAGAGGGATAAAATTGAAGCATGTGAGGGATGTTGTTACAAACTCATAAGTAGATAGAGTGAGTGTTTATCTATAAGAATTCTCATTTATTTATATATCTATAGAGTTAAGAAGCATGCTTGTTTGTTGAGGAAAAGTTGGTTGTTCCCCTTACTCACTAGAGATTTTTTCTTTCCTTGGCCTTAGGGTATACCTTTTGGTAAACCAATGTAGATCCATCTTAACTCAAGATCTATCATGCATGAGAGGATCAAATCCTCAAAGATGCAAATCTTTCCTCAAGTTTTGTTCTCTAAAAAGAGGTTTACACCTTGAGGATAAATCCGGACTTGATAGATCTACGTTGATTCCTTACCTTTCGTTTCAATGGACACTAACCATCATCATCATATTGTATAAACAACAAAAAATATTAATAACAAAAAAAATAGTTCAATGTCCATCCTAAGT
>ML837021.1:68419-104891 GCA_009831015.1 Picea engelmannii | reverse complement strand
TTTTTCTAACACTGTTCACATGACAATTAATGAATGATGTGTTATGGATGGATTTGCATGTATCTCATGTCAATTTTGGAGCCAAATTTTGATTCATGTAAGAAGAGTGTCATGTATGGTTTATTAATAGATTCATTACTGAAAAATTGTTTCTACGGGATGAGATTTTTCAGTAGAGGCACCAATGGTCGAAATAATAGAGGCAGGAGAAATTGAAATTGGGGCCATAGGAGGCCTAGATTTTCTATCCATTTTGATGCCGGCCTGCAAGAATTGAACCAGTTGTTCCAAGCTGGGTTCTTTAATTGGGTTGGCCATGGGATAATGCACCCTCAACCAGAAATACCCCCTTTCCAGCCTCCTCGGAATATTCTCGCCATTCTCGTTCCTCCACATGTGTCTTTGCAACCCGAAGTCCCTGCAAATGACAGTTGGAAAGAGATTGTCAATTAGTCTATCTCTCACCATCGTGGTTGGCCCACTATGTCATTACCTTTACCACCACCTATTAATCCCAATGTCCAAATTTCCCATGTTGTTTCTCCAATTTAGTCTTCACACGCCAGTAAGAGATTGAAAACTGATATTCCCCAACTTGTGCAAGACAAAGGAAAAACAACTACCTCCCCTTCTTCTCCCTCTACTGATTCCTCAAAATCTGTGTCTTCTCGCCTTCATTTAAAGGATGACTGCTCCCATGTGATCAACGAGATACAACCACAAGGGTCCAATAAACCACAAGCCACTTCAGAAAAGTCTAAGGGAAACAACACTGAAAAAAGGAAAATTGCCTCACAAAGTGGCAAATATGGTTTTTAAATTATAATTTATACGATTCAGTTGATGAGGACAATGTTTAATGGTTTTCAACATTTTTGGACAACAAGCCCCTTTTTTGATATTTTTTGGATAACGTGGTTGTATATTCTTTTTAGATATGATATAAATTATTGTTGATATTTAAATATCCAGTTTAAAATATATTCAAGGGAGTTACAAGGGTGGAATATGGTCAAAATGATTATCTTTTGTGTGTTACATTTCATGATTTAAAAAGAAAATATTCATGGGAGTCACAAGGGGTCCCACCTACCTAGTTATTATTAATTAAGACCCTTAACTATATTATTATTATTTATTTCTTCTAAACTAATTAGTTAAGTTAAATCAACTTAACTAAAGAAAGAGTTGAAATACTTCAACTTATTGGGAAAGAATAAAATATCAATGAGAAGAATTGACAAAGGGGAGAATAGAAGGAGAAAACAAGACTAAGGTTTTATCTTTGGTTACATGAGATAGTTTTAGTTTTCATTCATTTTGAGTTTATTCAAAACCTAATTCTCTTCTTGACAACAGGGTCTTATTGTAGACAACAAGGTTCAAGACTGAACCACACTTTTCAGACGCTTGTTTTAGAGGTGTTGATTCATCCTTGATAGTCTGTGTATTCTTGTATGTTTGTGAATTAAGTTTCATGGATGATAAATGATATATTGCAGAGTCAAAATGGAAACAATTTATGGCAAACTGATCCAGATTATAAATTTCAGTTTTACTTTATTGTCAGAGTCTTTTTGTATGGTGTTCATCGGGGATCTCCAAATCAGACTTTGGTCTATTTCCTCTCAGGGGTTTTGTAAAGAGAAAAACACTATTGGTATCTTAGAATGAAATAAAATCAGATTTCTATTCTGTATCATACATGTGTATTTGTGACTTGGTTACTTTTATCTTTTGATATCCATGTTTACTTTATCGCAAAATCTTTGTACATTCCATTAGCTTTTATAAATTTTATTTTATATTGCAACATATTTTGTAAATCAGCCTCCATCCTTGTAATTAATACTTGCGGATTGAGTGAACATTTTGAGGCTATAAACCTTGGGTGACATTCCCAACTATATTGTCCTAGATAGGAAAGATATGAAAATGATTGAGTAAAGTAATCCATATATTTTCCTCAACATTTATTTGGCGACCATACTGGGGAGATCTTCCATATCTCTTTGGTTGATTGTATTCACGATTATCTTTGAATATTTATGTTTTTTTTTTATGATTCTTTGACTAATTTTTCTCATGAAAATACCTTCTAAAAGGTATCCCAATATTGAATATGGTCTTAAAGACCAAACCAATATTGCCTTGACCTTATTCAATACTATCTTAGAAATTGCTAATACCTGGGATGAGCTTGAACGCTCGTGGGAAGTAATTGAAAAAGATATAAGTATCTGTGAACGTTGGGAGGCCAGGAAAAGGAAACCTAGAAATTAGTCGTATCTGTCTTTTCCTTTTTTCATCTTCTTTTTCATGTCCTCGAATCCTCTCATCTCTAGAAGAAGAAGAATATTGTCTCCTGAAGTCACTCCTATCATTGAAATGGGAAGGCGGAAAGCCATTTTGTCAACCCAACAAAGTACTCTAAGAAGAACTTTTTCTGACTCATCTAGTTCACCCATCTCACCCTCACGCATCATTTTCAAAATGGCATCTGCAGGTGGCTCTAGAGGTATTGGATGTGCCTCATCATCTCAACATTCGACCTCATCGGTAATTGGTAGTTTATATAGCCATCAGGTTATTGTCCAATATACTACCAAACTTGCTAAGATCATAAATAAGTATGGGATTTTTCAATTTGAGGAAGATGCTACTACCACCCCGTGGAACGTATCCTCTCCCTTGAACCTAAAACCTGCTACTCGTCCGTTACCAAAATTTAAAGAGAATCTACCTAGGTTTCGAGGAAATAATATAGTCACTACAAATGAACACTTGGTAGAATTCTTTAATGCCCACCACAATATCGAAGATAATGATAATGATATGTGCATGAGCTTATTTGTCAACTCTCTTGAAGCGAAAGCGGTGATATATTTTTTTGATCTCCCTCCCAAGATTCTTTCCACTTGGGAAGAGTTAGTTTACTGGTTCAAGTCCACTTATGGGTAGTCTAAGAGCCCAACCGAAAAATTATGGGAATATAATAACATTGTGTACAAGGACAATGAGACTATTAAGTCTTTCAACCTTCATTTCACCAAGTTTTATAACCAAATCCCCGAACTTATTCACCCCCAGAACCAAGTTGCTTTTATGCATTATTATAATGCTCTACCTTCCCCTTATCGACATAGGCTTGAAGAAAAAGATTTGATAATCTTGGTTCCCCTCTTCATACTTGTCTAGAATATGAAGAGCAACTAGAAAGAACAGGTCTCCCCAAGGTGGAATCGGTTAAACAAACATACATGTTTGCCCTCCTACAACTTGTGCAAGATATGAAAAATCGAATGATAGCATATGAACGAAAGGGAAATTTCCCTTCACTTACTTGTGGGGCATAAACTTCTTCCTCAACACCTTTTAGGAATACCAATGAAAACAACTTTCATCCCAAAGCCATCATGTCTCGAAATTGGTCTAACTTTTCTGAGGAAAATAACGAAGAAAGCACTTGTGAGCTTAAGGAGAGTGCCAGATATAAGATCTTTGGCAAGAATCCTAAAACCACCATTTTTGTTCTAGATTGGGTACAAACGGAATATTTCATGATCATAAACACTAGGAACAAATCCTATGCTTCTAAAGGAAAATATGATCCCCCTCATACTTCTTCTAGTCCAAGCTCTCTTTGCAAACTGCTATTGTACAAGCTACCAAAACTCTTGACAGTCAAGGAGTTCCCTCCCCTCTTCCTTCTTCCAAGTATAACATTCTCAACCAATTGGCTAATATCAAGGCCAATGCTACTCTTCTGGACATGGTTTCTATCCCTGAACAACAAAAGCATCTCAAGAATTTTATGGATGGAAAAGCTTCCACCATAGCCAATATTTCTGAAGAGGCAAAAGAAGAGGATTCCACTGTAAATAAAATACGTGTAAATTATTTTTAGACATGCTATAAAAAAACCTCCATTTTTCATTTCTATAAAAATTATGGATAAAATAGCCCATTGTTGCCTAATTGATGGTGGTTCGGGTCCAAGTGTAATGTCAAAAATCATCATTGAAGAGCTAAGCTTGTCATGTACTAATGAAAATTCTAGAAGTATGATCTCCTATAACGGTCTACATCAGTCAACTATAGGTGAAATCAAAGATGTGACTTTAGTTCTGTGCACACATCCTAAAATAAGGACAACCCTCAATATCTAGATAATTGACATGCCATTAAGTAACTATTCTATCATCTTAGGAAGAGACTGGAAATCCTTGACATGTGGATATCTTTCACTTGACATGACACACTTATCCGTTCCTCGGAATAGAAAGAATAGTATAGTCCTAAGGGAAGGATGAATCTCACCATACATAGAGAGCATTCCACAACCTAACATAAACTGTGTCGAGGAATACTTAGCAGTGTACTCCATCTTTGCGGATGAGGGTGACACTACCCTGGAACAAATTGATCTGGAAGATGGTATGTGGCGCATGCTCCAACGAAGGTAATGGAGATGGAATTATCTTATACTCACTTGTAGGTAAAATTCACAACTTTTTTTATAGGTTAGAATTTGCTTTCACAAAAAATGTCACTGAGTTTGAAGCATTATTGTTAGGCATTGCAAATGCTTATAACTTAGGTTGTGGAGACCTTACAATTTTTTGGGACTTTGAACTTGTTGTGAACCTTGTACGTAAAATATACTCTCCTAGCAATAAGTTGATGAAACGATACACTCAAGTTGTTTGGATGCTTATATCAAACTTATTATCATTTAACATCACTCATGTTAAAAGGGAACTTAATTCAATGGCTGACAGGTTAGTTGTATTTGCAACATCTCCCACTCGACAACTTCTTCCTCAAAGACCTGATTGTACTTTTAAATATTTATATCGCCCTCACATTTTTGATAATGTAGAGTCATGGCAGGTCTTCCCTAGGGCTGAAAGCATCTGTGCTTTCATACAAAATGAAACCTTTAAGCCCAAGGAGATTATATCCATGGAAACCAACAAAATTCTGAAATGCTTGACTTCTCTCGAAAGTTCATTTTTCGTCAAGTGATGTAGAAAAAAAAGAAACGCATAAAGAAGAGGAGTAAAAAATGAAAGTGGGTGAAACCATTTCCTTGAACATTGGAACACCTAAATCCCCCAAGAATGTTAATATAAGTGCCCTCAAGATGTTTTTTCTTGGTTATATGAGGATCTTCATTCTTTTGATCCTACTCTCATACAACATGCCATTCCTATCAAGGAAGGGATAAAACCAGTTAGGAAAAAACAAAGACCCATTAACCCCGCACTTGAAGCTACTATTAGGAAGGAGTTGGAAAAACTTTTGAAGGTTGGTATAATTTTTCCAGTTAAGTATTCTGAGTGGGTTTCCAATTTGGTTCCCGTTCAGAGGACAACTAGTCAGATCCGATTGTGCGTTGATTTTCGTGCATTAAATAAAGAGAGCATAAAAAACCATTTTCCTCTCCCTAACATGGAAAATATTTTGCAGCAAGTTGCAAGGTCACAAATGATGTCCTTACTTGATGGTTTCTCTAGTTATAATCAGATCAAGGTAAAAAGGATTGATAGATACAAAACCACTTTCACTACACATTGGGGCACATTTTCTTATGAACGCATGTCTTTTGGATTATATAATGCAGGTGCCACCTTCCAAAGAGATATGCAGATAGATTTTGACGATATGATTGGTAAGATTATCCAGGTTTATCTTGATGACTTGACTGTTTATTCAAAGAACCGATTAGATCATTTTGGTCATCTTAGAAAAGTTCTCATGCGATGTAGAAAGTTTGTCATTTCTTTAAACCCTTCTAAATCTATTTTTGGCATTACCAAGGGCAAGCTCCTTGGAAATATTGTTTCTAATTCAGGAATAAGCATAGATACCGAAAGAATTGCTGCTATTCTGAACCTTCCTGCCCCCACTTCCGAAAAGGAGGTTCAATCCTTTATGGGCATTATCAACTTTGTTCGTAGGTTTGTTCCTGATTTTTCTTTAATGGTCAAACCAATTCATAATATTCTAAAGAAAGATCGCTCCTTTTCTTGGACTGAATATGTCGAAAATTCTTTCATAAGGATTAAGAAGGAAATTAGTTCCGCATCGGTTTTGGCGAAACTAGACTTTGAGAAATATTTTATTGTATACACTAATGCCACTGAGGAAGCAGTTTCTGCTATTCTCTTACAATGTGATGACCAGAATAATGAAAAACTAGTAGCTTACATGAGTCAAAGCTTATCAGATGACGAATTAAAGTATTCTTATATTGAACAACACGTTTTTTCTCTTGTTAAAGCTATGGAGAAATTTCTCCACTTTATCCTAGGCAAGCACACACAGGTAAAAGTCCCTTTTTCTGTTGTCAAGTTTTTTCTTTCACATAATTATCTTTCAGGGAAGCTTTCAAATTGGCTTGCCACAATCCAGGAGTATGATTTAACCATCATGACTTCGAAAACAATTAAGGGATGAGACTTAGCCCTTCACCTAGATCAACATGATGAAGCAAGTGAAGAAATTGACGATCATAATAATCCTCTTTCAACACTGTTTTATATTGAGAGTCAAACCCTTTCTATAGTTGAACATCCATGGTATAAAAATCTGTTGTATTACTTGCAATATCAGAAATGCCCAGATGATTTATATACTCATCAAAGGAGAAGGCTCCGTCTTGAATCTTCCAGATATATTATTTCAGGAGACTTTTTTTTTCGGGAGGTCTGCTGATGGTATATTACTTTGATGTGTGAATAATGAGGAAGCACATAAATTGTTACAGGAAACTCATGGATCTTCAGATTCTATTATTCACGTGGGTGACCACTTTTCTGCTAAAACTACTTCTTTTAAAATCATCAGAAATGGTTATTATTGGCAAGATCTTGTGACAAGTGCAAAAAATTCATTGGGAAATAACATCTTTATGCCATGCCTTTTCAACCTATCCTCCCTGATTTTCCTTTTTCTAAATGGGGTCTGGACTTTATTAGTCTTATTAATACTTTGTATTCAGTAGGGAATGTTTTTATCTTGACAACCACTGATTATTTCACTAAATGAACTAAAGTTGTCCCACTTAACCACTCAGAGGATGAACATGTAATTTCTTTCCTTGAAACTAATATTTTCTCCATATTTGGCATTCCTTTAGAAATTATTACAGATAACAGTATCACTTTCATTTCCACTAAATTGACTTATTTTTTAGCTAAGTTGGGGGTCAAACATTTCACCTCATCAACTTATTACCCTCAAGGAAATGGGCAAGCCGAGTCTACTAACAAAAATCTGGTTAGGATCATAAAGAGGCTCATCGAAGATAAGCCTCTTCAATGGCACACTCTCCTCACTTACACCCTTTGGGAAGATCACACTACTACCAAGGTCAGCACAGGTTGCACTCCCTTTCAATTTGTTTATGGTCAAGAAGATATTTTTCCTATTGAACAGGAACTTTCTTCTTTTCGACTGATGTTATAGATCGAAGAATTAAATTCTTCTAATTTCCCTCAAAGGATAAATACACTATTAGCTTTAGAGGAACAAAGAATGTTTTCCTTGGAAAACATAAAGAGAAGACAATAAACCATGAAGAAATATTTCAACAAAAGTGCAAAAGATGTCAAATTTAAAGTAAATGAGAAAGTCTTTCTTTGGGATTCAGCCCATGCTAACAGAGGAAGACATTCGAAGTTTCAAAAATTATGGCTTGGTCCTTTCAAAATTGCTTTTGTCCTGGGTGAAAATTCTTATCTTCTAAAAGACTTGGAAGAGTGATTATTTTCCTATAGTACCAACGGTTCCCACTTGAAACATTATGTGGAACCAGCTTGAAAGATAAACACTGAATGGAAGTCACTATTGTATTATAGTTTTTTCTTTCACTATTTTGGTTTTGCTTTGTTGTTTTTCATTTTCTGTTGTTTTTCTTTTGTTGTCTTCCTTTTTTTTTATCAGAAAGAAACTTTGGATCAGTTTTGCCACAACGATGCTATCCTGTAAGTATTGTTGATCAATAAAAATCAAGTTACACAGTATCATGATGTGCCCCTTATAAACATCACTGAAATTGATTTCTGCTTCCAGTACTGTTGTTAGATAGATGATTGGATTTTCATCCCTACTTTCTGCTATCCCTTTTTTCCCTCCACCCTAAGATTCAAAAGAGAATACTAGAAAAAATTCTCCTTTAAAAAAGAAACACTTTTACTGTGACGGATCGAATTTTATGCATACAGGAACAAAACCCCTCATACGTAACACTTTTCATGAGCTATTCCCAAAGTCCCGAATCATTTTTTCCCTTAAATCGCCTCACTCCCCCTATTGCATAATCATTCTGGTAAATAATTCTTTGATCTACGGTTCACCTAGTCTGCAAAACCAGACATTCTGAGTTCTTAATATGTTGGAAATAGATTTTCCCGTGGAGTCGTCAGTTTGTTGATGCTTGCAAGCGCAACGATGGATACTATGCTTGCAAATGATTGTCAAGCTTTATTATTTAACTATATTAATAATATACTAGTAGGTGGGACCCCCTTGTTTAACTTATGGCACTATGATGGAGAAGCGACACTTATATTTTGTTTTCTTATGTATTGGTTGCGACACATATTTCTATAGCTCTTTTGCTTCAAATCATGGTTAAAATGCTTATGGTAATATGTAATGGTTGGGTGATTAAAACAAGGAACAATATGGTCTTGATTATCTCTCATGAAATATGATTATGCTACCTTTTGGATGAAATAATTACACTCCAGTTTTAATGTTGATATTGTATATTGTCCATAGCAAAGATTAGGTGATCTCAACCCTTGCTACTATTGTATGCGTTGAGTTTCAATATGGTTGTGTTCCTAGCAAGTTGTCATATGAAAAACATTGATAGCGGCAAGGGGTGGCGCACTTTGGACTAGCATGCACTTTGCAAATTGTGATTTGGAAAGTTTGGATATTTGGTTGTATTAATGGTTTTGAATGTTAGTGGATGGTGAGATGGCTAGTGGGCTTGGATCATACTAAGGTATGAACGAGGATATGAAGGAAGAAGCGACGTGCAATAAATGGACGTCACTCAAACTCTCCTCAAGCCCGCCACCCTAGTCATTCTTGCATTTTTGCTCTATTAGTTGTTGTTGGTTCACATTGCCTAGTCGTGGAGGAAATATACAACCTTGGTTTTTCTCCTTGGGTAATCTTTTACAGGTATGGGGTTTTTTGACTTTTCCATCCATGAGATTTGCTCTGCCCTTAAATCAAATGTTGGCTCTGGTTGCTCGTGGTCTATGTAATTCTCAAGATGTTATGATGTTTTTAGAATTGTGTATTTATGGTTTCATCCTTGGTTTCCTATGGTGGTTGTTTTGAGAATTTTGGCATTAAAAAATGGTCATGGTGTCCTTATTGTGTGTAATTGTTCGTAGGGAATTTCTAAGTGAAAGTTGTGGTTGAGCCTGCCTTTCCTATGGTTCTGTATTGTGGGTTTGGCCTCCCCGTTGAAATGGATTATCTTAGTCAGCCTTACCTCTTGGGTTTGTGAATACCCCACCTATAGATTGACATTGTTGGTCTCTGTGGTTAGTATACCCGCACCATATTTCGACCCTGTGGATGTTTAAGTGAAATATGACTAAAACCTTATGTTCCTTGTCTTGGAAAAACCCTCAGTTGTTAGCTTGCTTTCTTATGACCTCACTGTCACTGTTGCGTGGTGAACATTATACATATATATTGACATTGCTTACCCATGTTTTGATGGGAGCACTATTCGTGCTTTTTGGTTGGGCACGGGTTTTTATTTGGTCACTTGTTCTGTTGTGTTGAAGGAAGTGTTGGTTTCACTCGTTCTTTGGAAGTTACAGTCTATTATACGAGACCATACAGTTGATATCATTGTTGTGAATTATTATTATATTATCCATGATCGATTATAATAAGGCATCTGTGGAATGAGTTGTCTATGCTACGCAACTGCCAAACCCTCTGTTTAAATTTCCATGTCTTCTCTACCCTCAGTGTCATTGACATATCTCGAACCCTACACATTATAGTGAAAGCATTTCTTACTCCAGTTCAAGTTGATGAGAGCACTGTTCTTGCTCGGTTACATGGACATGAGTTTAGTTGGTCCCTTGCTTGGCAATTGTGGAAAGGAGTCTGTCCTCGCCTTTTCATTGAAAATTATAGTTGTTGAAGCTTGTGTTCTCAATAACAAATGTTATTTTTCTTGGTTAAATCATTATGTTTATTGTTAAAAAAAAAAAAAACATCTGTGTTCGAAATGTCCGAGGCTCGAATCGTGTAATACTGCCCAGAATGAAATTAGAAGAAATTGCATTGAATGATGGTTAGATTAATGATGGATATGAGTTTGTTTGGGAGCACTGTGCGTGACCCTGTTGAATTTAAAGGATTATTACTGGGGTTGATGTTATGAATCTTGGATCAAAGACTATAGTTGTATTCCTATAGCGATTATGATATTGTACGTCATTTTTATTATATAATGATGATATGGTTACAATGGTTACTGTGGTTAAATAAATCTGGGCATATCAAATAGTTTACTATGTAAAATAATTTGGAGGCCAACGAGCAATTTTGTTAAAGAAGACATCAATTTGAATTATCATTTTGGAAACATAATACTGTTTAAAATTCGAAATTCTAGACAAAGATAAATTTTGATTGCATCGGAGGTAGCATTTTTTTATTTCTTTTCACTTGAAAAGTATCCGTAAATTTTTCCTATCATTCTACCATTTTTCGCTAATTACATTCCCTCCATGATCCCGATTTCACTTATTGCATCCTTGTTCTGTGATATAAATTTTGAAAGAAAAAGTCTGTGTGGAAGCAAAAAAAAGATAGCATAGCAAGGGTTGATGACTGATATTCTTGATATTTTTATACACGGTTCATTGTTTGGTTAATTGTTGAACAATATTCGCATATTGCTCCCTATCATTCTACCATTTTTCGCTAATTATACTCCCTCCATATTTCCCACTAACCCTATCATTCCCCGTTCACATGGAAATTAATGAATGATGTGTTATGGATGGATTTGCATGTATCTTGTGTCAATTTTGGAGCCAACTTTTGATTCATGTAAGCAAAGTGTCATGAATGGTTTATTAAGAGCTTTATTACTGACAAAATTGTTGTTATAGGATGAGCTTTTTCAGTAGAGACAACAATGGTAGAAATAATAGAGGCAGGGGAAATTGGAATTGAGGCCATAGCAGCCCTAGATTTTCTATCCATTTTGACGTTGACCCACAAGAATTGAACTAGTTGTTCCAAGAAGGATTCTTTAATTGGGTTGGCCATGGGATAATGCACCCTTGACCAGAAATACCCCCTTTCCAGTCTCAGAATATTCTCGGCATTCTCATTCTCCCACATGTGTCTTTGCAACCCGAAGTCCCTGCGAATGACGGTTGGCAATAGATTGTCAACCAACCTATCTCTCACCATCGTGGTTGTACCACTATGTCATTACCTTTATCACCACCCTTTAATCCCAATGTTCAAATTGCCCGTGTTGTTTTGCCAATTCAGTGTTCACACGCCAGTAAGAGATTGAAAACTGATATTCCCTAACTTGTACAAGACAAAGGAAAATAAGTTGCCTTCCCTTCTTCTCCCTCCACTGATTCCTCAAAATATGTGCCTTCCCACCTTCATTTAAATGATGACTACTCCCATGTGATCAACGAGATACAACCACAAGGGTCCAATCAACCACGTGCCACTTCAGAAAAGTCTAAGGGAAACAACAATGGAAAAAGGAAAATTGTCTCACAAAGTGGAAAATATGGTTTTTAAATTATGTTTTATATGACTCAGTGGATGAGGACAATGTTTAATGATTTTCAACATTTTTGGACAACAAGCCCTATTTTTTATATTTTGTGGAAAATGTGGATATATATATTTTTTGGATATGATATAAATTATTGCTAATATTTAAATATCTAGTTTAACATATATTCAAGGGAGTTACAAGGGTGGCATATGGTCAAAATGATTATCTTTTGTCTGTTATATTTCATGATTTAAAAAGAAGATATTCACGGGAGTCACAAGGGGTCCTACCTATCTAGTTATTATTAATTAAGACCCTTAAGTATATTATTATTATTATTTATTTCCCCTAAACTAATTAGTTAAGTTAAATCAACTTAACTAAAGAAAGTAGCTAAGCTACTTCAACTTATTGGGAAAGAATTAAAGTTCAATGAGAAGAAGAGACAAAGGGGTGAATAGAAGGAGAAAACAAGACTAAGGTTTGCTCTTTAGTTACATGAGATAATCTCAGTTTTCATTCATTTATGAGTTTATTCAAAGCCCAATTCTCTTCTTGACAACAGGGTCTTATTGTAGACAGCAATGTTCAAGAATGAACCACACTTTTCAGATGATTGTTTTAAAGGTGTTGATTCATCCTTGATAGTTTGTGTATTCTTGTTTGTTTGTGAATTAAGTTTCATGGCTAATAAATGATATCTTGCAGAGTCAAAATGGAAACAGTTTATAGCAAGCTGATCTAGATTATTAATTTCAGTTTTACTTTATTGTCGGAATCTTTTGTATGGTGTTCATCGAGGATCTCTAAATCATACTTTGGTCCATGCCCTCACAGGGGTTTTGTAAAGAGAAAAACACTTGTGGTATCTCAGAATGAAATAAAATCAGATTGTTATTCTGTCTCATACATGTGTATTCGTGACTTGGTTACTTTTCGCTTTTGATCTCCATGTTTAATTTATCGCAAAATATGTGTACATTCTAGTAGCTTTTATAAATTTTATTTTATATTGCAACATATTTTATAAATCAACCTCAGTCCTTGTAATTAATACTTGCGGATTGAGTGAATATTTTGATGCTATAAACCCTGGGTGACATTTCCAACTATCTTGTCCTAGCTAGGCAAGATCTGAAAATGATTGAGTAAGGTAATCCATACATTTTCCTCAACACTCTTGACAAGTAGAATATTATGGTAGCCTCGAGAAGAGGCTTTGAGATGATTGAGAAAATAAGAAAATTCAATACCCCATCCCTTAGAAAGTTAATTAGGGAGTTTTGTGTGTTACACACATAATGCGTGTAGAGTTTTTTTGTAGCATTCATGTTTATGGAATCTGCAACATTTCTCGATATATCTATAATTACATATATTTTACTTCTTATTATCAAATAACCAATGAAAATGAGAAAGAAGAAAACCAAAAATACCTTATACCAAAATTGATATTGAACATTGAAAAGATGGGTAAAATGTAGGAAGGAAAGAAAACAAAGGACAAGAATCATGCTAGAAACCTAGTGAAAACATGACATTGTTAGAGCCCATCAGTTGATTCAAGAAACTATCATGTAGACTAGGAAGGTAAAATATTTCTTAATGCCTACCCTTCTTGGGTGGAGTTTTGATACACTTAATGCTGAGGAGAAACTTGGGGGCCAGGTGGTAGGATGGTGCAAGACCCTCCTCATCAAGAGTGTAACCTTTTTCAAAATTCTATTTGTTTGAAGTTGTTCTCTCTAGGCTTAGATCCAATGTTAAATATTTTTAATGTCTATGGTCCTTTCTTGGCTAGGGATTTTTTTGGGAGTCCTTTCTTCGGAAGATGGAACTGAGGAGGGGTAATGTAATTGTGGGAGGATATATGAATATCATATTGCAATAAGGATATGTGTATGGGGATATTGGACTCATTGGGAGATTTTTTCCATAACAGGATTGAGGAAGAGGGTCTCTATGACATAAATCCATTGACTTTGAAATAGACCTAGAGGAGGGTGCAATATGGGGCTATTTCCAAGAGACTCGATCGATTTATTATTGCTACACAATTAGTGGAAATTATAGGTAACATCATATCATGGATAGGTGGAGGACCTTCTAATCATGTCCCTATATTTCTTCAAGTGAGGGATATGATCCCAAAACCCCCAGGTCATTTCAAGTTCAACTATTGTCTGCTAAAGGACATTGAGTTCAAAGAATTGGTTTGAAAGGAATGGATTCATTGTTATAATCAATTGGAGGATTCTGAAATGTTTCGGTCCAATGATAGTTTAAAGAGAGTAAAAAATAAAACTATTGCTTGGGCTAAGGTCAAATTCAAGGATTCACAAGAACATATTTAGAACATAGAAGACGACATAAAAAATGTATTCAAATCCAAAATGAATGGTATTTTCAGTGAAGCAGAGTTGAAGAATCTAAAATTGAAGCTACTTAAAAGGGGTTATTAGTTTGGGAATAAGAAAAATGGAGATAGAAGAGTAGAGAAACATGGATAGCTCAAGGTGATGAAAATAATAGACTCTTTCAAAACTATACCAAAAATATGGAAAAATATTAATACTCTATCTAGTATAAAGGATGAGAGAGGGGATCAAGTTCATAGTTTCAAGGGTATGGAATAAGTGGGAAACAACCATTTCAATAATATTTTTAAAGAACCACCTAAGGCCAATACATCAAAGATAGTTCAAATGATAATTTTCTTCCTTAATTTTGTGGCGTGGGATCATAAGGGCCCTTATGAATGCAATCTCTATGGAGGAATTAAAAGTTGTTATGGAGTATTTCCAAAAAGACAAGAGTCTCGGTTTAGATGGTTGGTCTATTGAATTTTTTGAAGGTTTTTTTTATTTGATGGGTAAGGATTTATTAATGGTTGTGAAGGAATCCAAGAAATCTGGTAAGGTTGTGAGGATTTTTAATTCTACCTTCTTAACTATGATTGATAAGAAAGATGTTTTTGAGTCTTTTGAAGATTTTAGGCCCATTTCACTTCATAATGTTGTGTACAATATGATAGCTAGAAGACTTAAGCTTGTGCTACCTCTTGCTAACTCAAGTGAGCAATTTGGGTTTTTAGATGGTAGACAAATTCATGAGGCTACAAGCATATTTCAAGAAGGTTGACACTAAATAAATTTAAAGAATAAATTCTCCTTCATAATCAAACTAAAATTATCTAAGGCACATAATAAGGTTAGTTGGTCATATCTAGTATTGATATTGTTACATGTGGGGTTTTCATGTGGATTTGTTAACTAGCTGGAGGGATGTTACTCATATGTTTCTTTCTCACTATTGATTAATGGATTTGCTTCCTTTCTCTACCCCTAAAGAGGCATAACGCATGGATATTTTCTTTCACCCCTCCCCTTTCTTCTTATAGTATAAGGTTTAAGCATATGTCTCCTCCATGAAATGTCTAGAACACTAAAAGGTATCAAGTTAAGGGCTCATATCTCTCTAACCCATCTATTGTTTGTAGATGACAGCTCACTAGTTGGAGATGCGTCCTTAAGGGATGCAAGATCTATTCATTGTGCTTTATATTTTTACTGTAAGGTGACATGGATGGAAGTGAACCAACAAAAATCTCATGTAATGTTTCATAGAGTTGTGGAAGGCTAGATAAGATCTATATAAGAACTATTCCTCTTTCAAGAAGGATATTTTCAGAGTGGGCTCAAACACTGTGGGTTTAAATTAAATCCTAATGAATGTAAATCTTGGGACTAGCTATGGATTTATTGTAGGATGGAGAATGGGGTTAATACATGGTATATCAAGTGGCTATTTTTAGGGGGGAAATTAACATTGGTGAAAGTTGTTTTAGAATCCACCCCTATGTATTGGAAATCACTTTCTTATAATCCCAAAGGCATTTTGCATAAGACCAAAATAAATATTTTTATCTTATTGTGGATTGGAAGTTGTGAAAAGGAGAAGATGGCTTTGTTTAGATGGAAGATATTAGAAAATCCTAAGAAGGAAGGGGGGTGAGGTCTCAAGAACATATTTAATTTCTACAAGGCCCTTACTACCAAAAATTTATGGAAGTTGATAGTAGGCTTGGGTTTGTGGAAGGATGTCTTGGTCCAAAAATATATCCACCCACTGTTAATTGTAGATGACTAGGTATAGTGTCAAAACCCATAGTAATGCCTCTATTGTCTGGAAAGAATTGGTTCAAGCCTCCCCGTTGATGGGGAAGTGGCTTACTTGGAAGGTTGGTGATGTAAAGAGCTTCATATTGGGGATGGATCCTTGTATATGTGGGGAAATTGATTTTATATTATTTGAGGATCTAGAGTCTTCTCTAAGATCCATCAACAAAACTTCATTACAAAATGTAAAGGATGGGGATGGCCCATTATTTTGGGGAGGATGGTTGAAGTTTGAAGCTCTTGGTTTGGATAATTTTGAGGTAGAGGAGTGGGATAAATTTGTTCAAAAAATTTCATCTAGCGACATATACCTCAAGGAAGAGGAGGACAAATTAGTTTGGATAAGAAACCTTGTTGGTTATTTCTACATGGCTAAGCTTAAGTATGAGGTGACGTTTTCCTTTGAAAATGAGAGAAATTCCCTATGGTGGTGAAAGAGAGTTTGTAAGATCAAGGAACTATCAAATGTAGGATGTTTCTTTGGATGTCTCTCTCCAACAAAGTCTTTACTTCGGATTACCTTCTCAAACAATTCTTTGAGGGTCCTAAGTGGTGTTCATTGTGTGGAGGTGCTTTAGAGTCATCATATCATATGTTGTTTAATTGCCATTTCTTGTTGGAAGTGTGGGATGCAACAACCACCCTCACAAGGGATTGGATATTAAGAGAGGAAACTCCTTAGAAGATGTCCTTAAATCTTGGTGGGGGAATAAAATATTATAATGATTTGAAACTATACATTTGCTTCTCTATTAGGCGAATTGGAAATTTAGGAATGGGATGATTTTTGAGGATGTGTTGATCTCCCCCTTATAGATTTTCTACAAGATCAAATTTTCATTGGAAATATACAAGGAGGTCAAAGTTAAGGTCTTGAAGTAGATTAGGCATCTACAAATTGAAATGTCAAAGCCATGGCGATTCTTTGATGGTTCTTCTAAAAGAAATCTGCTAGGAAGTGTGGGGTGGGAGGCATATTGTTCTTTTCTCAACATCATTCCTTTTTCTTTTCATGTGTCTTATGTTTTGGCTCTAATAACATGGTTGAGGTTAGGGTTGTCCTATTGTTGGTGGAGATTGTAGTGGAAAACAACAACTCTGCTTTGCAGATCTTTGATGACTCTTAACTTGTGATCAACTTGATTTCAAGGTAGAGTAGACATTTAATTTTTCCCATGGATCATCTCATAAGGCGGGTCAAAGACAAATTTTGAGCAAGATAGGGCATTTTTGTTGTTGTCATGTTTTCCAAGAATTAAACATTACTACATATGGTTTTTCTAAGAGGCATGTGAATGCTCCAATAGGCCTATTGGAGATTACATGGTTTAGGAAGTCAGAGCTATATGTTATTACTACGAGACAAATCTTTTTTTTTGTAGAGTAGACATCTAATTTTTCCCATGGATCATCTCATAAGGCGGGTCAAAGAAAAATTTTGAGCAAGATAGGGCATTTCTGTTGTTGTCATGTTTTCCAAGAATTAAACATTACTACAGATGGTTTTTCTAAGAGGCATGTGAATGCTCCAATAGGCCTATTGGAGATTACATGGTTTAGGAAGTCAGAGCTAGATGTTATTACTACGAGACAAATCTTTTTTTGATGATTAGTTTCTCTATGGAATGGACACATCTATGTGTTTTTCTACATGATTTGGTTTACGTGGCTAGTAATGGCTTAAAATTTCCCTTTGGTTTCTTTTAGAAACAATGTTTAAAATTTATAGCGTTAGAGATATTGATTTCCAGTTGATAGATATAGCTATAGAGCTTGGAGATATTCTATTCTTAGACTTGGTTTTATATTAGGGAACTGGTAGTAGAACTCTTTTCAGTTTTAATATCCTCAAACACCGTCCTAAATGTAATTTCATAGTTTCTTCTTGAAATAAAGGAAATTACAAATTTTTTCTTGGAAAAAGAAAATAAAAGAATAATGCACTAGCCATACTCATTTTTGTAATTATGAAAACAAAAGAACTTTTAGCACACTTACAATATTTAATTTGAGTTAATTAATACGAAATCATTGATTAAATTTCAATGTAACTTCAAAATATCTATGTGATTTTGAAATTAAATATAGAAAAGAGAAAATTCAATGACTCAATTAAATGGGATTGAGTTTGTGAAATAAAATAAATGTTCATGATCAACAATTAGTTTCTCATTAATTTCATATTTCATAACTTAACTGTTGGAATTATTTTTTGAAATTAAATGTAAATTTAGGCCAAAAAAAAAGTTACATTTTCTTCAAATTTAATCTAACTTTCATTGAAAATAAAGTAAACACAATAATTAATTTTCTATTTAGGTAACTAAACAAATAAGAAAGAAATCAAACATTTATGATGAAAAATCATCCTTAATTTATTCTTCCTATATATGATTTTGAAATCATTTTATGCAAAGTTATTAATATTTGAGTATAATCTAAATTGAGAGGATCATATATAATTTGCATTTCCTTACATTTTTCTTTGGTATCATTTTTGGGAAATGAACAAACTAAAAACAACAAGGTAAACTCAATGTTAAGCATTCTAGAATTTTGAACCAAAATAGAAATTCGAGATTATAATTACTTAATTTTAAACCTTATATGAATATTATTTTTCAAGTAAATTCAAGGATGTATTTACCTTATTTTAAAAGTTTATGATTTTCATTGTTCTAATTAAAGAGAGCTTAGATAAATTCATTATGTTATGGAAAACAGAGAGATTATTTTTGTATTGTAGAAAGCACAACAATCCTTCCTCTTATATATCATTAACATTTGAGCTTGTTAAGCAACTATTCTTATCCCTCAATGAAGTAGTGATTCACCCCTTAATTCATTGAAAATAAGTATTATGTATATCTTATTAGCCTTCAATGAAACAACAATTAACCCCTAATTTCAACAAACTATTTGATCAAGGAAAATACATTATTTAAACCCTATGTAAATAGTATCTTAACAAACTTTTACTTTAAGTCACATATTAAAAAACAAATATAACAATATAGTCTCAAAAAATGATATGTTGAATTGGTAACATGGATTGTAATTAATTTCCAAAACCAATTCAATAAGTCAAAAAATTGTGCAAACCTAAATAACTTAAAACACAAGTTGTGAATTTTGGGCCCCCAACCTAAAACAAAATGGGTAACCAACATTTCGTTATAGAACTTAAAAAAATTCCTAATCATGTTGATGGGTTAAAATGGAAACTGGAATGACAAGGTACAAGGATTATTAGGATAGAGATGGGTTAGAATGGAAACTCGAATGACAAGGTACAAGGATTATTAGGATAGAAAAAATTATTGGCACTTTCAATGATTTGATTACCCAAAATTAAAGATGTGTATTTAGAACACCTTTATAACTTGTGCACCATTACAAGGATTATTAGGATAGAGAAGTTTATCGACACTTCCAATGATTTGATTACCCAAAATTAAAGATGTGTATTTAGAACACCTTTATAACTTGTGCACCATTACACTGCATAAAATCATGCCTTACACCAATACAATATAAAAATTATTATAGCAAGGAAATAACATGTTAATGATAGAAATGTGAGTGTTTAATTCAATGAAATATATCATAAATCTAAAGAAAATTATAGATCTAAACAAAATTATAGATTTTAATGAAAAAAAAATATACATTACTATTAGACAAAATGAACAATTAACAAATATTCATAATACACTAGAAATGAAATTATATCTCATCTAATATATTAAAATAATTGCAATTTTTAACATGACCATTAATTTTTTTTTAGAAATGTGAATGTTTGATTCAATGAAATATATCATAAACCTAAACAAAATTATAGGTCTTTATAAAAATAAAATGAAAATAAAAAAAAGCATACAATACTATCAGACAAAATGAACAATTAAAAAATATTCACAATACACTAGAAATGGAGTTATATCTCATCTAACATATTAAAATAATTGCAATCTTTAGCATGACCATTAATTTTTTTTATATTGGGCATTCATTTAAATTTGTGTGGCTTGGTGACAAGATTAGATATATCAAAGTGGACACATGTATACATTTAAGATAAATAGGTATGGAACATGCTCTCACAATTGAAACCATTAGTGAGAGTAGCACTGGTTTCTTTATGCCCATTGTCATTAGTGTCATTTCAATTTTCATAAAATTGGTATCTCACAATTGAAACCATTAGTGAGAGTAGCACTGGTTTCTTTATGCCCATTGTCATGAGTGTCATTTCAATTTTCTTTTTATGAAAATTGAATTGAAACAATACCATTCTCTGCAAAATAAGATAGACATAATAAATATCATATAATTTCTAATGTTTACAAGAAACTACAGTATCAACTTCATTTGTTTTAATTATAACAAACTAAATTTGAATTTAGACTATTAGCATGCTTGTTACAATGTTATTTTTTTATATGAAAAATATTATTTCAACATAGTAAGACAATATATAACACATTTTTTTTTTTTGAATAATATGCTTTCTTAGTAATTTAGTTGCAAACATCCAACACCTATGAAGAGATGGGACGTTTCTTTCATTGTACAACCACCCAACCAGACTTATCAACCACAACCCCCTTGGGAGGTTCAAATCCCCCTTGTGGGTAGTGCATTGACCACTTCATGCGAGAATCATACCCTAGCGGGGGCTAGAGTAGTGCCTCATTTTCACCAACCTAACTCACTGCTCATGGCTCTAACACGTATAATTGGCAACATATGTGCATATGGATTGAAGGAACTTATAAAGGCCATAAGGAAATCAAATATCAACCTAGTTTAACTCGACAATATCTCTAATAGTAGGCCAACAATATTTTAATATGCTAAAAATCATAGTTAATTGTACCAAAATAATTAAGTAATGTCCATTTGTACTCATTACAATGTTGAAATCATGTTACAATAATGGCACATAAATGCGTAAGGTCATATGCCAAATCACACATTTGAAATAATTTAACAAAAATGAGGCAAATAATTTGATGAAATCCACTATCTTTTGATGCATTGGAAATGCCTTAGACTAGATCAAAGTCGATAAGAAAAAATGTCATTTCTAATATTCCATAACCTTGAGTTTTTATAGAGGAGGAATAAAAATGGATCAATCACCTCCACATTGTATGGTTCTCCAGGGTCTCTTATTGAATAAGGGTCTTTGATTGGCTATATCTTATTGAATAAGGGTCTTTGATTGGCTATTGATCTAGGATTTCCCTCTAAGGAGAGATTATCTATTGATCTAGGATTTCCTTCTAAGGCGAGATTATCTAGACTAGATTGGCATATGATTTATGCCCACATTGGTGGGGTGGTAAATATTGAATATATATTTTGGAGCTCAAAATGTGCTCGGGATTATTGGAACTTTTTTTGGGACACTTGGCATCACATAATGTACTACAAAATATCTTGAAAAGATGCTCTTCTAGATGATGTTGATTCAATTAGCCCTCTACATTTCAAAGGAGTACGGCATTGCATTAGAGTTTCATCCTTGTATCTTCTCTCAATACTTAGATGCAACATTGTCTTTAGTGCTTCCTTGTTCACTATCTCTACTTTTAGAGAATGTATCTTTCTAATCTAGTTGTCCATTTCAAAGCTAAAGACACTCAACTTCAAAGAGATGCGAGACATTGTGATCTTTAGTGGCATACAGATCTAAAGGAATTTCTTTGGTCTTTAAGATAAACTTTATGTTGTTTGTATATTATTCCCGTTTCATTTTTTTTCTATGTTAATATACATTGTCGTTTAAAAGAATCTCATAACCTTCAATTTCATGACTCAATAAAGAATTTTTCCACTTCGTTGAATGACACTTATATAACAGTGTTTAATCTAATCATATTGTATGACTGTTGGTGACAATTTATGCTCACATGGTTTCCAATTTACTCCAACACTTTCATTTGCAAACGTTGTCACCAACAAAGAACTTGAGTTGCAAGCAATTGAAAGCAAATGGTCTTCACACATGTCGGTTCAAATGGTGTTTGTCACAACTCTGCACCTATCACTTGAAGAACTTGTGTCAACAAAATCATTGCATTAAGATTTCTCACTAGTATAAATTCTTAGAAATAATAGGTGGAACTATTCTTCCAAGGGGTAGCGGTACAAGGGAGAATATCCATGGTTAGCGTTAGGATACACATCTTATGGATGTAGTTGCTATCACATATAAGCACGAGATATAACTTAATGCAACTATCAATGCTTAGTAATCACAAATTTGTGAAAATCATCCCTCAACATGATTCTATAGGAATGAAACTTGTTATTTGTTTTATATCATCCTTCTCCATTGTAAACAATATCCTCTATAAGAAAGGTCTCTATACAACATTTATTTATAACAAAACAAAGAGAATTAACTTTAGGGATCTAATCCACTCAATCATACCATAATAACACGGATGCTCCAATTGAAGAGAAGGAAAATTATCAAGGAAAATTGAAAAGAAAGGGAAAATATGGTAACTATGAGCATGCAAGAGAAGGGTTAGTTTTTGGAGTGCGTGCACATACATGTGAAACATGTGGTAATGGATAGAATGTGAAACTTTATATTTTATAATAATTCTTCAACAATAATACATTACATGCATAACCTAGTCTCTTATATGTATATCATCTTTATGTTCCATATTTATATCACCCTTTAAGAGGTAATGGTGGTTTAACCACCTAGCTCTAATATCAACACTAAATGTTAAATGTTTTGGAAGCCCCTACTTATAATCCTTGGATCAAGTCCAATTTGGAATTTGTTTCCCTTTCTTATTGTTGAAATCCCTTACTCTGACACCTATGTATCTTGTTATCTAGTGATTTCCTCACTGCAAATCAGATTAGTAGCTCACACAAAAAAAACATAGTTGAAATATTCAAATCAAATAAATCTAGCAGAAGCAAAACTGGAAACCATATCATGTACACATAAACACCAATATTTTTGGGTAGATACCCCTAGAAAAACCCCGGAGGGAAAAACAATACTGAGATGATTTTATTATGATAAAATCAAGGCTCATGTAATAGGGATAGTTGCTCACTGAGAGAAATACAACTGCAGAAAAACCTGAGAAAGTCTGATCTACTGTACGAACCAGATTTGGCATGCTTTTCGAGGTGTATGCACCTTTTCTTAAGCAAAACCGTGTATATGCTCCTGTCTCCACTGAAGACCACGTACATGACCTAAGGACTGTACGAAAAACTCTGTATTACGCAACCCTTTCATGTGTCTTCACTTTCCTAAAACCCACTTGTGGATGCCTCTATTCTCTCTTCTCCTTGACCTAATCTTTAGATGGAAGTCCTTCTCCACCTATCCAATATCTCCTTGAATCACAGTCCTTCATGATCCAACTCTCTGAGCAAAATTCCTTCTATGCTCTTTGTCAAGTCCTGTCAAGTGTTATGTGCTTCCTCCTTCACCCTAGGCTTGCTTTTGTAAGATTGAGTTATGACCTAACCCTAATATCCAAATGATGATTGAGATTACTTCTCACCTCACTTAAGATCAAGGGCTAAGATTAAATGCTAATTACTTTTAGCATTTCCTTAAATAAATCAACTAATTAATAAAATCACTTTACTTTAATAATTTCCACACGTCTAGACACTTAGACCTATGCAGAAAAACCTGTCTGATGCTACCAAGCATCAACACTCCCTTTTAGCAAGGACGATATTATGCACCACTCCAAGTTTGTCTCTGAAGAACACAAACTTCCCTTTAACCAAGGGTTTAGTTAGAATATCTGCAACCTACTCATCTGTGGAAATATATTAAAGCCTCACTACTCCATTATAGATCCTATCTTGAAAGAAGTGGTACATGATCTCAATATGCTTGGACCTATCCTGGAATACTGGATTCTCCGAGAGTTTGATACAATTATGATTATCATAGTATATCACTGTAGGCTCCAACTCCTGATCAAATAAACTTGTAAGAAATTTGTGAAGATAGATGGATCTAGTGCTAGCCATACCCATTGCCATATACTCTACCTTAGCTGAACTGAGTGCTACAGAATTCTGCTTCTTGTTGAACCAAGTAATCATTGTTGATCACAAGTTGAAGCAACACCCATAGCTTCTCTTTCTGTCTACTGCACTCCCTGCCTAATATGATTATGTATATCCTTGTAACTCCACTCCATCTCATCCAAGATACCTCAATGCATACTCCATTGTACCTCGCAAGTACATGATCACATGCTTCAATGGTATCCAATGCACCTGCGTTGGCTCCACCATGAACTGACTCCAGGTGTTCACAACAAAACTTATTTTTGGCATGGTGTTGACCAAATACATCAAGGACTCTATCAGTTGCTTGTAAATCCTGGGATGCACCAATTCTGAATCTAAAGTGACAAACTTCTTCAGATTGGTAACCATAGGTGTATCCATTAATCTACAATCCTCCATCCCGAATCTCCTCAATATATCAACTACTTACTTCCCTTAACCAAGGAAGATCTCTCTCAGTACCTTCCATACCTCTAACCCCATGAAATAATGCATCAAGCCAATGTATTTCATCTTGAACTTAGTAGCTAAATATGATTTGCACCCTACAATAAGCTCCTATGCACATGTGAGAAACAAATCATCTACGTATAAAATGAATATGAGTGGATCAACCCCAACAAGTATAAGTACAAGTTAGGATCCGCCCCACTCTTGGTAAATCCCATACTCTGCAAGTATATGTCAATCCTAGAATACCACACTCTGGATGCCTATTTGAGTTTGTACAAGGATTTATTAAGCCTAAAAACATGAGATTCCATCCCATGTACCTCAAAGCCCTGAGGTTTATCTATGTATATTTCCTCCTCAATGATCCCATTGAGGAAAGTTTTTTTCACATCCATTTGATGTATCCTCCACCTCATAACTGAAGCAATAGAAATAACAACTTGAATAGAAGCATGCCTCAAAACTAGAGCAAATGTCTACTCATAGTCCACTCCCTCTTTCTATGATCCAGATTATTTTCGGCACGAAATGAGAGCAGAGATATAATAAAGAAATGCACAGAGATATCGCGTATATCCAATAATATAACAGAAATATATCAGAGATGCAACCATAAACACGACACGAAATGAGAGCGGAGATATAATAAAGAAATGCACAGAGATATCATGTATATCCAATAATATAACAAAAATATATCAGAGATGCAACCATAAACACAGAGATACAGTAATACACGATTTCTATTAATGAAAGAAATGTACAGAGACTGTAAAAATACAGAGTGAAAGACTCGCTAAAATGGTGGCAGCTTATCTCTGAGAAGAGATGTGACGGATACTCACATTCGTAAGAAGATGATTACAATGAGGCTCTGAAGGCCTTTTTACAATAAACAAGAATGCCAAAATTCCTAGACATCCAAAAACCTAACCCTAGGAGATGAAGCGCCAAAAGTCATGTGGGCCCTGTTTGGGTAAGTTAGTACATCAACTTCCCAGGGTTGTAACTTTTGCATACGATCTCCGTTTTAGGCGTATGATAGCTCGTTGGAAAGGTATCGTCGAGGAGATTCATTTTGGGGGATCAATCATGCCTTCGACTATCATTGAGAACCTCGATCTTGAAAAACCTTCATTTGGGCCCTCAAAATGGCCCCAGAAGTTAAAAACTGCTAAAAATAGTAAATTGCCAAATTTGCCAGAAAATTGTTTTGAGCCAGTCGAAAAAGGTGGGTGGCCACCGATATCCACCTGGATCAATCCTCCCTCCTCAGGAAGCAATGGTCTCCATTGCATTGAATTCCCGGGGGAGAGGAAAAAGCGTTTGTTGAATCTGCATATTGGTGAGTTGCTTGCCTTTCTGGAGACGTCGTGTTGCTCAGTTTGTGGAAGTCTGTCACGAACCTGTTGAGGTTGAGGTTGTTCAACAAGTCGGGCTACATGAGAGGAAGATGTGCAAAAGTAAATTTTTCTCTTTGCTGCAACCTTGTCGACCTGCTTCTGTTGGATAGAAGGTGCTTAGGGCGAAGCTGTAGTGGTTGTAGTGTCCTTCTGTTCCCATTTTGAACAGATTGTGAAGAAGATGAATTTTGCAGTATGAGATACTACCTTGCGACACTTTTTAGGTGGAACAGTAGTCGGAACTACCTCTGGTATTCTGTAGAGATGACCCCCTAGAGAAACAATGACACTGCGTGGTCGAGACTCATAAACAGCGTGGCGCTTCCGCATATGTGGTTGGCCCAAGAGAACATCACATACATCTAGTGGGGCAACATCACATAATACCTCATCTTTGAAGGGTTGGATGCCATATGACAATCGACATTGCTAGCTGACACGAAGATCTCGTCCTTGGCGAAGCCACCCAATGTTGTATGGCTGCGAGTGTGGCGTTGTCGACAATCCCAACTGTTTGATGACCTCTGCTGAGATGAGGTTCTTCTGACTTTCGCTATCAACAATAAAATGCAGCGGGGTCCACTTCACCCACATTTGTGAATGAAAAAGGCGTTCCCCCTCTTTAGGATCTGTTGGTTCTTCTGGTTGAATTGTTGCGATCGCGACATTAGCAGTGGGGTTTGTGTCAATGATCTGTCCTTTACCAATATTTTCAGAATCAGATTCTGAATTAGGGTTCGGCTCCTTGTCTTTGATCTCGGCCACCAATGACTGTTTTGAGAGACATCCATCGGTGTTGTGCCATGGGATTTTGTGGAAATCACACCATTTTCCAGTGTCCTTCTTTGTCTTCCCATGACCCTTCTTTTCCTGTGTCTTGGACTGGTTTTCGGGAGACTGTTTGTTAGGGTTGTCTTTGTCATACTTTGGTTGTTGCGGATTTACAGATCCGAAATCCTGTTTGTTCTGGTGCTTAAATTTCTACATAAGCAACACCGAGTGATGAGATGTCCAGAAAATCCATTTCAGTCTGGATGTATCTGTGTAGAGCCCCACAATATTTCAGAACCAAATGTCGCTCGGAGTCTTTGATACCCAACTTGGTGCACAAGGTATGGAAGGTATTGGTGAACTCCATAACTGCTTGGCCCCTCTCTTGCCGCAGTGTGGTCCATCTCATGTACTGGTCCTCATAGTTGCCAACAGGGTAATATTGTTCATTTACCGCATCCACAAAAAAAGTGGGATCGACCCCATATATTCCAGACTCCTCTGTGGAACTTTGCTCCCAGTAAGTTTCCCACCAATGTTTGACATGAGGGAGAGCTTTAAGGAGTGTGAAGGTGATATTTTCTTTGTCAGAAAAATTGTGAACATAGAAATAACCTTCTGGCAGAGTTAACCATTTTTCTAGGGCTTCTGCATCTATCTGTCCTTCAAATACAGGAATATCAAAATTAACTTATACCTTGAAAGGCGAGGTGCCTTCAAAGTGGTCGCTTGATGAAGATGCGCCCGATGCTATTGATAGGTGTTTAAGGATGTGGGCAAAATTCTCCATCATTTCGTCTCTCTGTCGCGTGAGATCTTGCTCAAGCAACAGATTGATAAGATCATTTGCTCCGTCGTTTTTCTTTTCTTCCGCCATTGAGGGTTTCTTGGGTGTGCAAGAGCGATTGTCTTCAAGAAAGACAAGCTCAAGACCCAACTTGCTATACTCAGACCTCGTCGGGGACATGCACTGAAAAAACGATCAAGAGCAGCCTGCTCTGATACCACCGATCCAGATTATTTTCGACATGAAATGAGAGTGGAGATATAATAAAGAAATGCACAGAGATATCGCGTATATCCAATAATATAACAGAAATATATCAGAGATGCAACCATAAACACAAAGATACAGTAATACACGATTTTAATTAATGAAAGAAATGTACAAAGACTGTAAAAATACAGAGTGAAAGACTCGCTAGAATGGTGGCAACTTATCTCTCAGAAGAGATGTCCTGGCTACTCGCATTCGCAAGAAGATGATTACAATGAGGCTCTAAAGGCCTTTTTACAATAAACAGTAATGTCAAAAGTTCTAGACATCCAAAAACCTAACCCTAGGAGATGAAGCGCCAAAAGTCATGTGGGCCCCGTTTGGGTAAGTTAGTACATCAACTTCCCGGGGTTGTAACTTTTGCATACGATCTCCGTTTTAGGCGTATGATAGCTCGTTGGAAATGTATCGTCGAGGAGATTCATTTTGGGGGCTCAATGATGTTTTTGGATATCATTGAGAACCTCGATCTTGAAAAACCTTCATTTGGGCCCTCAAAATGGCCCCAGAAGTTAAAAACTGTTAAAAATAGTAAATTGCCAAATTTGCCAGAAAACTGTTTTGAGCCAGTCGAAAAAGGTGGGTGGCCACCGATATCCACCTGGATCATTCTAGGAGAACCCTCTCACCAAAAACCTCACCTTAAACTTCTCGATGCTACTATATGCTACATGCTTGATCTCATAGAGCCACCTGGAACTCACAACTGACTTCCCCTCTTGTCTTGGCACTATGTCCCAAACATCATTCCTCATAATAGAGGTGTACTCCTCTACCATGGCATCCTACCATACCTGTTGATCTACCTCTTCCTCAAAACTGGAAGGCTTAACATCAGTGACGTTACTCATAAGCACCATATAGTTCAAAAACTTACTCGGATGCCTATGCTCTCTGACCACACTCCTAGGAGACTCACTAGCATCCCTCAATGCATGTAATAACCACCTAGGTCTCCTAACAGGACTGAAAGGGGATAACTCCTCCCCTCCTAAAGTTTGAGTTGCTGACTGTTTCTCATCCTTCAGAGCCTACTGCTCCTCGTCCTTTGTCACTGCCAATGACTCCTAAGATCTCCTAGATGCCAAGTTATCCTCAAACTTAGCATCTTTGCTCACAACTATCTTCCATTGCACTGGAATGAAGATCCTTTAATCCTTTGAGTTATCGTTGTACCCCACAAATATACTCTTTTGTTCTGAAGGCTCCACCTTTGTCCTCTTCTCCACAGGCACATGGATGTAGACAGGACAACCAAAGATCCTCAAATGCCCTATCTTTGGCTTCACTCCTGAGAATGCCTCCTCCAAGGTCTTGTCCCCCAATATCCTATGAGGACTCATGTTCTACACATATATTTTTGTGTTACACGCCTCTACCCAAAGAAACATAGCAAACTCTTGGTCACGTATCATAGCCCTGGAAAAACTGATTCTTTCTCTCCGCAACTCGATTTTTCTTAGGATTGTATGAGACTATTAGCGCCCTCTTGATCCCTTCCTCCTCGCAGAAATCTTCGAAGTCATTGAAGGTGTGCTCTCCCCCATTATCCGACCTCAAGACCTTGATTTTCTTCCCTGTTGCATTTTCCATTTGAGCTCTAAACTCTTGAAACCGACTGAAGACCATCCTTGGTATTCATAAAGAAGATCCAGGTTTTCCTAGAAAACTCATCAATGGTATGGCAATCCCTGTACTAATGCTACTAACATCGACCCAATCACATCTGAATGGATAAGATCCAATATCCCCTTGGACCTACTCTCGCTGCTTGGAAAAGAAACCTTGGTATTCTTTCCAAGTGCACACCCTCTGCACACTCCATGTTGCTCAATATTGAAATCCGGAAGACTTGTAACAACCCTCCTCATAATCGACAATGCCCTGTAGTGTAGGTGTCCCAACCTCTTGTTCCATAACTCACATAGGTTGTCTCTACCGTGTACCAAATCTTGAACAAGCTCACCCTGCAACCTGTACAAAGTTCCCTCTCTAACCCCAATGACCACTGCTATGTCCAGGCTATCTTTCTTTGGGCATATGAGTACTTTCCCTCTCTGAAAAGTAACGAAAAAACCCTTGTCCTCCATAGATGAGACTAAGAGAAAATTCTTCTTCAAACCTGGTATGTAAAGCACATATTGGGCATCCAACGAACCTCTTGACTCAAGTTGGAACGTAATTGTTCCCTCTCCCTTCATTGCATACTTGGCATCATCACCAAACTCCACATGAACATATGAGTACTTCTCCGTCAGAGTGCTAAGTAGCTCCCATTCTTTTGTCATATGACGAGATGCACCACTATCCAAGAACCAAGAACTCATCGCAGTTGTGCTGGTATAAAGGCAAGAAACTAGTGAGAAATCCTTCTCAAACTTCGTTGCAAACTCATCTAGTTGCGTCTTTACTGATGTTGTTGTATGCGTCTTTCATTTACCCTTCTTCTTCTTTGCACACTGAGATGCATATTTTCCATTCTTATGACATGAGAAGCACTTGATTTTACTCAAGTCCTTCTTCTTCGTTGGATGTGACGATCCTCCATCACTTTTACCCTTCTATCTAGAACTCTTTCCTTTTCCCTTGTCTTGTTGACAAGGGCCAAGTTCTCATCACTACTTCCCTACTTGCTTCTCTTGGACTCCTCCTGAGTCTCTTCCAATTTGGGAGTTTCTCCCGAGTGCAGAGTCCCTTGAAAAATGGTTCCCAAGACTTGGGAATACCATTCAATGCCACATTCATGAGCTCTATGTCCTATGTTTTCTCCCCTATGGCTGCAAGTTGATCACGTACCTAAGCCATCCTCATGAAATAGCTCATAACATTGTCAAATATAGAAATCTACACTGATTTGAGTTTACTCCTTAAGACCATCTTCCTATTCATGTTAGTGCTCTAGAATAAACCTATAAGGCATCAAACATCTATTTGGTTGTCTTCTTCTCGGATAAGTGAGGAATTAGATGATCCTTTACTGAATCCAAGAGTACCCACTTGGATTTGATCTCCTTCTTCTGGTGAACTTCCAAATCTGCAAGATTTGTCAGTGGAGCAACCACTTTGTCCACTAACTCCCAAAGGTCATACTCCTTTAACACCAAAGTAACTCTTTCTTTCCAAGATAGGAAGTTGAATGCTCCATCCAATCCATCTTCAACTCTCAACGGTGTTGTTTCCATCCCTAAGACCTAATAAACTGCCTTGGAAATAACCTATTGTTGAAATTTCCCCTGTACTGACCTATACAAAGCTATACGTGTCTGTCACCACTGAAACTCGCATATGTTCATGACTTCCCTTACTGAAACCTGCATATGTACGTTCCTATGCTTACTACAATCTGTGTATACGTGACTGTCTCCAAGGACGCTCGCGTATGTAGGAGCATGTTCCTTCTGCAACCTATGTACAACTCTGTAAAAATACAAAAACCCTATTTCTACCTCACTACAACTGTTTCCCTGAAATTTATCCTTCGATTTCATCCTTTTCGTTATGGATCTGCTACAATCTCCTGCAGATCTGATAGATATACTACCAATTTCTATGGATGTGATATATGGCTTCCTCTTAGAGCATTTTACAATAATGACACATAAATGCATAAGGTCATATGCCAAATCACACATTTGAAAGAATTTTACAAAAATGAGACACAAATAATTTGATCAAATCCACTATCTTTTGATGCATTGACAATGCCTTAGACTAGATTAAAGTCAATAAGAAAAAATGCCATTTCTAATATTCCATAACCTTGGAGCTTTTTAAAGGAATAAAAAGGGATCAATCACCTCCACATTGTATGGTTCTCCAGGGTCTCTTATTGGATAAGGGCCTTTGATAGGCTATTGATCTATCAAGGATTTCCCTCTAAGGAGAGATTTTCTATACTAGATTTGCATATGATTTATGCCCACATTGGTGGGGTGGTAAATATTGAACATATATTTTGGAGCTCAAAATGTGCTCAAGATTATTGGAACTTTGTTTGGGACACTTGGCATCACATTCTGTACAACAAAATATCTTGAAAAGATGCTCTTCTAGATGATCTTGCTTCATTTAGCCCTCTACATTTCAAAGGAGTACGACATTGCATTAGAGTTCCTCCTTGTGTATTCTCACGATACTTAGATGCAACATTGTCTTTAGTGCTTCCTTGTTCACTATCTCTACTTTTAGAGAATGTATCCTTCTAATCTAGTTGTCCATTTCAAAGCTAAAGACACTCTCCTTCAAAGAGATGTGAGACATTGTGATCTTTAGAGGTATGCAGATTTAAAGAAACTTCTTTGGTCCTTAAGATAAACTTTATGTTGTTTGTATACTATTCTTGTTTCATGTTTTTTCTATGTTAATATACATTATCGTTTAAAATAATCCCATAACCTTCAGTTTCATGACCCAATAAACAAAAATTCCTCTTCTTTGAATGATGCTTATATAACATTGTTTAATCTAATCATATTGCATGACTATTGGTGACGATTTATGCTCACACGGTTTCCAATTTACTCCAACACTTTCATTTGCAAACCTTGTCACCAACAAAGAACTTGAGTTGCAAGCAATTGAAATCAAATGGCCTTCACACATGTAGGTTCAAATGGTGCTTGTCACAACACATCACCTATCACTTGAAGAACTTATGTCAACAAAATCATTGCATTAAGAATTCTCACTAATATAAATTCTTAGAAAAAAATAGGTGGAGCTATTCTTCCAAGGGGTAGTGGTACAAGGGAGAATATCCATGGTTAGCCTTAGGATACACATCTTATGGATGTAGGTGCTATCACATATAAGCATGAGATATAACTTAATGCAACTATCAATGCTTAGCAATCCCAAATTTGTAAAAAACATCCCTCAACATGATTCCATAGGAATGAAACCTGCTATTTGTTTTATATCATCCTTCTCCATTGTAAACACTATCCTATATAAGCAAGGTCTATATCCACCATTTATATATAACAAAACAAAGCGAATTAACTTTAAGTATCCAATCCACTCAATCATCCCATAATAACACAAATGATTCAAGTGAAGACAAGGTAAACTATCAAGGAAAAATTGATAAAGGGAAAATATGGTAACTATGAGCATGCAAGAGAAGTGTTAGTTTTTGGAGTGCGTGCACATACATGTGAAACACCTGGTAATGGATAGAATGTGAAACTTTATATTTTATTAATGATGCTTCAACAATTATACATTACATATATAACCTAGTCTCTTATATGTATATCATCTTTACGTTGCATATTTATATCATCCTTTAAGAAGTAATGGTGGTTTAACCACCTAGCTCTAATATCAACACTAAATGTTATATGTTATGGAATCCCCTACTTCTAATCTTTGGATCTAGTCCAATTTGGACTTTGTCTCCCTTTCTTACTGTTGAAATCCCTTACTCTGATACCTAGGTATCTTGTTATCTAGTGATTTCCTTACTGCAAATTATATTAACAACTCACAAAACAAAAATACATTACTGGAATATTCAACTCAAATAAATATAGCGGAAGAAAAACTGGAAACCAAATCATGCATACATAAACACCAATATTTTTGGGTAGATACCCCTAGAAAAACCTTGGAGGGAAAACCAGTAATGAGATGATTTTATTATGATAAAATTAGGGCTCTCGTAACAGGGTTAATAGCCCACTGAGATAAATACCACTGCAAACATGTTGATATTTTTGGTGTAACTTCGGAAGATATTCGTATATATGTGTATTGGTCATTTCTTTAAAAGGTCACAGTAATTATATTGTATAAGTCAGCTCAATATAAATTATTATTTTATTGGTATTTTACTTGTAATTGTAAAAATCCCCATTGTGGCTAGTCGACCATGTTTTTATGGGTTAGTTGGGTCACAAGTCATGTCTCTTCAAGATACATTGTTATGTATAAATAGAGGATAGGTTCCTCTTATTTGCACATTCACACAAACACTTCTCTTGTGCATCTTGGAGCGCATAAGGAGGTCTAGCGCACAAGTCTTGGAGACTGGTTCTTTTGGTGTTTTGGTCTTGGTCTTTCTTGGAGAACTATAGCGCATTATTGTACTAGTTGAAGGAATCTATACTGAGGATTTTGGTTGTTGGATTTTGTCCTCCATGAGGGTTTCCCAGGATAAACTTTGTGTTCTACTGTATCTATGATTGTCTATCTTTCAGTGATCCTATTACATTTGTTATTGTATTAAATGATAAAAGAAGATAACTATAACTGTGTAACCGAAAAATTTAAAAATTCTAACATGGTATCAGAGCAGGCCTGAATAGAAGCCAGTTGCAGGTCTAGAAGCCTAAAAGGGAGTCTTTCAGTCTAGATATAGTTTCTGGACAAACCAAGACCATCAGGAGGTTCGCCCTAGCCTAGCACACTTTTCCAGTGGACCAATTTCCCAGTTTGCAGCTACTGCAGTTAGGGTTTCACCCAAACCTTAAGGTTGACGTTTTTCCATTTTCTGGAGGAATGTTTACATAGCAAGACCACCAAGAAACTCGCCTTAGCAAAGCGCACCTACTGGTAAGATCAATCTTTCAATTTTGGTCATATTTTTGTGTGGACCCTGGCAAGATGATTATCAGAACAAAGATCAATGAGAAGCTAGATGGAGCTGATAACTTCAGGGCCTGGAGGTATAGAGTAACCCTTCTTTATGAACATGAACTGGATAAGTTCATTATAGAATAGGTTCAAGATCCTCAAGGAGATGAATCTAAGGAAAAATATAAGAAGGACATGGTGAGAGAAAAAAACATTATTGTAGACTCCATTAAGGACCACCTTATCCATCATGTATCATCAATATCTTCTCTGAAGCAAATGATGGACACCTTAACTCATCTGTTTGAAGAAAGAAACATAAACCGAAGAATGACTATGAGATCTCAGTTGAAGAATGTGAAAATGCATAACTCAGAAACCATTCACTTCTCAAGAGTGAATCAAATCAAGGAGCAGATAGAAGCCATTGGTGACTTAGTAGAAGGAGAAGATATGGTTATGACTACCTTGAATGGCCCCCCAAGGTCATGGGATGCATTCATCCAAGGAATTTTCTCAAGGAAGAAGCTTCCCAAGTTCAATAGGCTTTGGGAAGATTGTAACTAGGAAGAAGCTAGGACAACTGCAAGAGAAGAAAATATGGTAGATGAAGATCAAGCCCTAGCTTCCCACTCTAGGAAAGGAAAGAACAAGAAGGAGCATTGTTTACCTAAGAAGTTTAAGAAGGGTCAAAGAGACAAATCAAAGATCAGATGTTACTGTTGTCAAGAATTGGGACACTTTGCTAGGGATTGCCCCCTCATTATGGAAATTAAAAAAAACGAAAGGAAGTAAGAGGAATCAAGCTCACACAACTGAAGATGATGAGCCTCCCAAGAAGGTTGCAAAGCAAGATGAATCAAGTGATGAGGATTATGTTCTTATCTCATCCCTCACAGGTATTGTTACTCATGGAAGCGACACTTGGTCGATAGACAATGGTGCTTGCATGCACATGACATGTTATGAAGACTCCTCATCTAACCTTATTCATAAAGATTCACCTCACAAGGTGAAATTGGGTGATGACTATCAGTATTCAATCAAAGGTGTTGGAGAAGCTTCCTACAAGTTAAACTCAGGCAAGCCAATGAAGATGAAGGAAGTTCTCTATGTTCCAAGTTTAAAGAAGAATCTTCTCTTAATTTCAGAAGTGGACAAGAAAGGATTTAGAGTAGCATTTATTGATGGTCAAGTTCTTATGTGGCCTAGAGGGAAGACCCTTGATGATGCAGTAGCGATTGGAGTTGAAGAAGGAGGACTCTACAAATTAAAAGGACATTTAGAATCCACAATGGTTCGTGATATTGTGAATCCCAGTGAACTATGGCATAGGAGATTTTCTCACCTACACTACAAAGCTCTTCCAATTGTGAGAAAAATGGTGACGGGTCTTCCAAAAATCCAAGTAGAACCAGATGGAGTGTGCAAAGGATGTGCACAAGGCAAGAATGTGAAGCACTCATTTCCCAATAGCGATAGCAGAGCCAAAGGACTTTTGGACATCATGCATTCAGACATGTGTGGACCGATGTCAACAACTTCACTAAGTGGGTATGTATATTATGTATCTTTCATTGAGGATTACTCACATAAAAATTGGATTTATTTGTTAAAAGAAAAGAATGAAGTTTTTAGCAAAGTCAAAGAGTTCAAAGCTCTGGTAGAAAACTTGACAGAGTGGAAGATAAAGACCTTGAGATCAGACAATTGAGGTGAATTCACCTCAGAAGAATTCAAAGAGTTTTACAAGGAAGTTGGGATTAAGAGGGAGCTTTATACTCCCTATAACCCTCAGCATAATGGAATAGCTGAAAGGAAGAACCAAACAATCATGGAAGCAGTAAAGGCCATGATCAAGATCTTCCTATGTATCTGTGGGAAAACACAGCGAAGACGATAGTGTACGTGCAGAATAGAAGTCCCCACAAGGTGCTTGAAAATAAGACACTCGAGGAGATGTTTTCAGGAGAGAAGCCAGAAGTTAACCATTTCATAATATTTGGTTGGCCTGTATTTGTTCACGTCCCCAAGGAAGAGAGGACAAAGTTGGACCCTTCAATACAGAAGGGCATATTTGTTGGTTACAATGACACATCGAAGGATTATAGGATATACATTCTTGGTCACCGGAAAGTGG
>ML837020.1:46352-61417 GCA_009831015.1 Picea engelmannii | reverse complement strand
TGAAGGAGAGTGACATTCTAATCTTACTGAGAACCTGCGAGAGATTCCCTAGTGGTATCATGGATTGGCATAGGGGTGGCTAGAGTGCTAAGAGTGAATGAATATAAGCCTACGATTGGGTGGAAAGGAGAACAACCACAGTCAGTTGGTTGGCTCCAACATGTAATCAGATAAGTATATCTCCACTCCATGTAATTAAATGGAGATAAAATATTGATTCCTATGATTGTGTGCAACTGTCAATACCTGGTCAATGGTATTGATATTATTCTATTAGAAGTCATTGTACTCGTATAATAATATGTTTGAATTGAAACGCATGTGTATTGCATGTATGAGAAAGAGGATCCTACGTTTTATATTAATTGATTAAATAAATAGTACAATCGATTTCCCCTTGTGAAAATAATCCTAGATACATCAACTTCTTTGTGCCTCTTGGGTGTGTAGAAAAGTTTTTTTGTGGCATGATATTTGTGAAAAGAAAAGAGGCTAGAAAGTTAATAAATGAACAATAATTTCCAAAAGGAAAGGGATATTGTAATAATAGCATGTTGAAGGCCTGAGAGGGACGATGGACCTTGTGTCATTAACCTCTTGCTTTTGTGAATAATTGTGCAGAATGAAATCCTCATTTGGGTGAATAGGTAGCAAGGATTATTTCTTGTTGGAAGAATGAAGGCAGAAATTCCCTACAACCTGGGAAGGTTTATGTGAAGTTTGGAGAGCTTCAAAGATCTGTGAAAGTCTCCTTATTGGAATGGAAAACCTATTGGATGCAAATATTTACCCGAGATGTGAAGAGAATGCCTTATTCAGTTTAGAGGAGAACTGCATATATCATGAAGGCCTGGTGAACCTTGGAAAATAATGGGAAGAAATCCATGAACTGCTAAGTCTTGAATCAAACTGAAAACCTGGGGAAAAACCCATGTTTTGAGCCTGAAGAAATCATAGTCATTGCATCGACGCAATGAATAGATCATGACCCTTTGTCGAAGTAGGATATGAGGTATGTACAAGATGTACCCGGGACCGTCGATCTGTCAGAAGACTAGAGGCAAAAATATCCTGACTGTTGGTCAAAGGATGACAATCAAAGTAACCCTAGAGACCCAGAGTTAAGGCACTCTCATGAGAAATACGCAAGGGACAATATGGACCATTAATCAGAGTAATGGTGAGATCAATTCTTAGTTGTATATCTTCGTAGTGTCTCATTTAAGTGAGGTTAAGAAGGAAGGTGACATCTTGCTGACGTCATGTTGATGGGGAATGTCTACATACTCGAGGGTAATACGTGGCAACTTGTATTTGGTCGAAGGAATTGAGAGTGGGTTCTTTTCAAGCTCATACCTTTGAATGGGCTCTATAATTATCGATCGTAGGATATGTGGGTGGACATATCTCCACTGTTGATCGATGAATAGGTTGTCGTAATGCTAGTGCGTGGGGTTGATGAGGGACTCTGATGAAAGATATCTGAGAATGAACGCAAGCCATTGAATCAATAGGAGTCTCTGCGGGAAAGGATCTAAACCATCAAATCCAAAGTAGTGTTTTTAATCGGAGTTTGGTACTCGAAGTAACCTAATATTCCGAGGTGTAGGAACTACGATAGTAAGGCTTCGAGAGATGATTTTTGACCATAGATTAGGTAGAGTCTAGGGATATACCTTATCCATTGGATCTATGAGCCTTCCCGAAGGGAAATAAAAGAGTATAATGATGTCATGATGACGAGAAATACCAGTGTGTTCCTTAGGATGATGTGTGGTGATATTTGATTGGTCGATGGGACAAGAATGGGGCCCATTGGGCGAGGAGGGCCTTCAAAATCCATTTTAATTAATGTCTCAAGAGGATGATGTGGATAGTGCCACGTGTCGGGCATAGAAGGTGTCATGTGGCATAGTAATTTGGAACCTATAGGTGAGATTCTAAGGGAATTATGGATGCCATGTGTCAGGTGGTGCTGGTGCCATGTGTCATGTAGAGATGATGCCACATGTCAAGAGGAGTTGGCACATGTATGTGAAAATATGAGATGATTTGGGTCGTTCGTTGAAGTTTTAAAGGTCAACAAGGCTATGTGGTGGCCAAGAACACCAACGGAGATGAAGGCATTGACGATGTATTGACAGTCATTGATTAGTGGTGGGTTAGAGTTAATCTCCATCGTAGATTTATGAAGAATCCCCTTATAGGTTATAGGATGGATGAGGACATCATGAGTAGTGTGGCATGTTAGCGAATCTGAAGGATGACAGGTGTCGATGCCCGGTTCATCGTAAGGTCAAAGATGGAACATGTTGGGTCTAAACCATTGGATGGTCATTGGAATCACCAACCATTAGATATATGGACAGAGAAATATGGATTGTTCATTGTAGATGGAAGGGATTGGAAAGGTTATGTGTTGGCTAAGAATTTTGACAACGATGTGATGAGAATCGTTGGATTTGTGGGACAGTGTATTTGGTTTGTTGATCCAGGCGTACTGTCTTCAAAGCACGAAAGAATAGAAGAGTATGCATTAAGCACTGAGACATTTAGAATCACCAACTCAATTAGATTCATTGGATGAGATGCATTGGATCGATGAATATATTGTAATCCCAACTAATGAATCTCTGTTAGAACTTGTGGTTGGGTCTTTTCGACCCATGGAAATAAAATCCTGACGATGATGAATAGAGGTTTTGTGGGATTGGAACAAAGGTTCAGAGAACCATATTTTCAATGCCACGTTGAAGCCATAGTTGTTCCATGTCAATTGACACTTGGGATAGGCATCCACATGAATTCCATGTGGTAATGAGGTGGCACTGGCCAATGAGGCCTGAGAACTTTTTCAATCCATAACTTTTGATCCAGAGCTCAGTTTTCACCATGATGACAGTCATTGGAAAGCTATTGATGAGAAGAAGACAATGGTTCCATAAAGAAGAGGTATTGATATGAATGTAAAAAAGAGAAACTTTGATTCCCCATACCTTTAAAGGCTACTTAGGGGGTTAGGTGTGTTACACCAAACCCATGTCACATAATCAAAAGGAACAATATAAAATTCCATATTACCTGGGTATCCTAATGGCTAATCGAACATTGTTGGCATAGGGGCAGACCCAGGGTTCAACTCTAACAGTGCACCAACAAGCCCTAACTACTGGCCCTTTCGACAACACCTGCAAATAAGATGTAGTCTCACCCGAAGTAGCGATAGGGGGTTGCAGGAAACAGGTGTCTACAACCAGAGGAAGTGAAAAGTGGATCCAAGGCAACAACACATAACAACCTAGATATTCTTTAACACACTTGAGCTTACTTTGCAGGTTATATCTCAGATCTAACACAACAATGCAATAACAGTATAACAAAAAGGAAATAACATAACATCAACCACATAGAACAACAAGATATACGTGGTTCACCCTCTCCCTAGGGCTACGTCCACAGAACTGTGCTTCTTGATATATTAAATGGAAACATACAGTTCTATCTACACTCTTAGCTTGCAGTTCTCTCTCTCTCTCCTCTCGTCTTATTTGCCCTCCCTGTGCACCCAACTTCAAGGCTAATGTTTGCACCCAACTAAAGACCCATGATACAATAATTCTTTTGCAATGCAATGCTTCTCTCGCACATCACAATAATCACTCTCTTAACCCACAATGGCAAACCCCTCTTCTCTCATCTAGATATTTATTTATACATTACAATGACTCCCAGACAACCTTAGACCGAATTCTAAGTGTCAAAACTATAAATACCAAAACCCTAGGTGTCTAAAAACCTAGGTCCACTTGACCCGCGTTTTCAGGGCTTTGCTAGCTTGTCTCTCCGTCTTCTCCGCGAGGTTCTCCAAAGCACTCGTTGACATCTTATTATGCTTGCTAAGTTGTCCATGATCCATCTTTCCTTGTTGATCAGTCTTCCTTGGTCTTCTCTTCTGATGGCTATCTTTTCCTTCCTTTGCTCCTTCTTCTCCGCTTCTTTTACCACTTTGACCCATTCTCAGTCAATGTGCTTTCCGCGTAGTTCATACTTCACCTTTCTTCCTTATTCTTCGCTTTATTCCATAACCAAGGGCCAAGAAAAATGATCTTATTTCTCAATTCCACTACTATGCCTATATATTCCATTCTACTCCTCTTTATAAATAATCTTCAACTCTTGAGATCTTTTATATTTTGAAACACTAGTATACAAGTACACATTTAATTAGTTATTGATCTCCTTCCACATCTCTTAATCACATATAGTTATTTGAAATTTTATTCTCTAGTGCCTCAATGGGGACTCCTTTACCTAGATTGGTTCCAATCTTTTAGGTTTTATTGATTCATCCTAGGGAATCTCCATTAGTATAGTCCAGTCATATCTTGGGATTTTCAACTATAAAACTTCAATAGAGGATATATCAAGCTAGGGAAAGGGAGGTATCATCTCCTTTGATCCACCAAGTCTGTATATTATTCATACTTTAGTAATTTATCATTACAATAGTAGATCCAATGTTTCTTTTTTATATTGCATATATATATTTGTATCAGAGATAGAGAAAAGTGTTATCTTGCAAGAATTTTGATCCAAATGTGAAGTTCATTTCATGTTGTTGATCACTCTTGGAGGAATATCATAAATATTTTTTTCAACCTAGGTATATTCATCATCTACAACTGCAAAAAATTCTAGTTGATTTATCTTCCTTCATATCTTTTCATTTCCAACATTAGGGTTTCTATCCCATTAAAGGGATTTCCAATTGATTAAACCTCATTAGTTTTCCCTATTTCCTCATTTAGTTTGTTGGAAATAGGGAAAATCAAAGTCTAAGTGTCAAAACCCTAGGTGTCTAAAACCCTAGGTCCACTTGACTTGTGTTTTCAAGGCTTTGCCAACCTCTCATTCTATCTTCTCCGCGAGGTTCTCCAAAGCACTTATTGACATCTTCTTCTTCTTCTTGAGTGTTCCATGATCCATCTTTCCTTCTTGATTTGTCTTCCTTGGTCTTCTCTTCTAATGGCTATCTTTTCTTTCCTTTGCTCCTTATTCTCCGCTTCTTTCACCACTTTGAACCATTCTCAGTCAATGTGCTTTCCGCACAGTTCGTACTTCGCCTTTCTTCTTTACTCTTCACTTTCTTCCATAACCAAGGGCCAACAGGCCCCCAACACTCACTTGTGACTCGTCCTGATTCACTGCAATACTGAACCTTCTATTTCACTTCGACTTCAGGCTACGTGGAGTATCATGTGCTTTATGCTCGGTCTCTCCCTTCCTTGTGAAGACTGTCTTTTTGGTGTCTGGTACCCAGTTTCAACTGCACCTAGTACCTAGAACCTTCTTCTTGTGCTTTTACTGAGATCTGCAAGGAATTTGGTTGTCATAATACAATTTCAACTGACTCCCATTTATTAAACCTTCCTTCCATTCTCCACTCAATGTATTCAACTACGTAGCTCCACCTTCTAAAACATAGGCAACCTCATAGGGCCCAAGCCAATGTGTCCTAAACTTCCTTGGATGCTTCATGAACTTTTTTTCGTATACCGGCACCATATCTCCTTGTTTGAATTCCTTCCTCTTGATATGTTTGTCATGGTAGGCCTTCTCTCATTCCTTCTATACCTTCTGATGAAATCTTGCAAATCCCAATCATCTTTGTTCACACTGCAAATCTTCGTCAGTGTTGACTCCAAGATCTTATTGAAATATTTGAATGTACCATTCTCTTGTGGGTGGTATGGAGTGCTCTTATGATGGTGGACTACAAATTCCTGAGTTAAGGGTTCAATAGTATTATTAATAAAATGTGTACCTTGATCGCTCATAAGGATCTTCGAGCATCCAAATCAGGTTATGATATCATCAAATATGAACCCCACAGCTGTAGTTGCACTACAATATTTAACTTCTCTTGCTTTTTCCCATCTGGTCAAATACTCTGTCACAGTGATAACGTATCTCGCTCATGTGAACTTTCCTAGTGGGTTAATAGGTCCCACAAAATCAATGGCCCATTTCTCGAATACTTGTAATGTTAATTGCAGTGCTAAAGGAATCTCATCTCTTCTGGAAGGTTTCCAAACTCTTTGGAATACATCGCAGACTCTGTAGTATTCCTTAGCATCTTTGTGTAAAGTGGGCCACTAGAGGTCATCTCTAAGAACCTTCTACGTTGTTTCTTTTCCTGCATAATTTCCTCTTGTGATGCCTTCATGTGCTTATGACATAATCAATGGTCGTTCTGCCTCCATAAAACATCTCTACAAGATCTCATCAAGTCCCATCTTATATATTTGTCCAGCTATAAGTGAAAAATATGTAGCACAAACTACCAGTCGTTTCTCCTGAATGACTGTATATTCGCGAGGTGTCATTCATGTTGATAGGAACTGGACTATCTCGTTGAAGTGATCATCAACCTTTCTTATGGCCAACAACTATGCATATAGTAATGTATCCTCTGAACTGGTAGGTTCCTCTCCATGTTCTAGCCTAGAAAAGTGGTTAGGTCCCTTGCTCATTCTCCCTGGCTTGACCAAAATCTCAAAGTCATATTCCTGGAATAATAGTAGCAATATGCATAGTCTTCCCCCAAAATTGGCTTGTTGACTAAGTATTTCAACATAGAGTGATTAGTAAACATCTTAAAGTGTCCTCCCAACAAGTAGTGTCGAAATGTTTGCAGCGCATACACCATAGCTAAACATTCTCTTTCAGTGCTGGTGTAATTTATCTCAGTTGTAGAGAGCTTCCTGGTAGCAAAGGCTAGCGGGTGATCAATATCTCCTACTCCTGGTTGTTCTAACACTGATCCTAATGAAATAGATGATGCATCGATGTGCACATGGAATTCTTTACTCCAATTTGGGAAAACCAGAATAGGCAGAGTGACCATTTTTTTGTTTTAGTGTGTCGAAGCTCTGTTGACATTCCTCTAACCATTGAAACTGACAATATTTCTTTAAAATATTTTCCATGGGTGTTGTTATCTATGCATATCCCTTGATGAACTTTATGTAGTATCCAATATGTCCTAGCACAGTGCACAACTGTCTAACCGAAGTAGGAGGAGGTAGATCAACAATGATGGAAATATTGGAAGGATCTACCAACAACCCCTGTCTACACATAATATGGCCTAGCAGCACTCCAAAGGGTGAAAAAAAGATACACTTCTTCAGGTTGAGGGAAATCTAACATTGCTTTCACTTATCCAACATTAGTATTAAACATTCAATATGATTTTTCAATAAGCTAAAAACAGTCCAATCATCAAAATATGCTTCCAAACATTTATGTAAAAACTCCTTGAGTGCTTCGACCACCACCCTAGAAAAGATGGTTGGTGCATTCTTCAATCTGAAAGGTATCACTTTGTACTAGAAACAACCCCATTCTATTGAAAATGTGGTCTTATGGTGATCTTCCTTAGCAATCTTGATCTGGTGATAACCTGAAAATCCATATGTGAAGGAGTAAACTTCTTGTCCTCCTACATTATCTAACACTTCGTCAATAAATGGTGTAGGGAATGGATCATGTAAACATGCATCATTCAGTTTTCTCAAGTCTACACAGATTCTGATCTCTCCTGACTTCTTATCCTACACCACCATAGGGATAATCCACTCTGATTCTTTGATAGGTTCTATGATTTTTTCTTCCAACATTCTATCTAGTTTGATCCTAATTTTCTACTTATATTCAGGATTCAGTCTGTAGGGTCTTTACTTAACTGGCCTTGCATCTGGTTTCAAGGGTATCTTCATTTATCCCATGGGCCCTTTAATTCCCTTCATGTTGGTGAACTTGGTTGGAAACAAGTCTTGATATTCATGCAGTAATTTTGTGATCTTATCAATAGTGGCATCATCCCAATAATATAAAACGTTGGCCAACTTAGGCGCTTGCTCTATTCCAATATTAAATTTCTTGATTTTGATAGGTTGTCCAATGAAACGTAGTTCAACCCCCGACCCTTCTATGTCTCTCTATCCTTCATTTTCTGCGATGTTCACATTCCTAGGGTCATCATCTTCATCAACATTGATATTGTAGCAACCTTGTAATTTTCGAAGAGGTGCAGTCCATTCATCTTCTTCTTGCTCCAAAGGGATGTTAGGTGCCTCCTCAAAGACTTTCTGTCTTACAACTTGTAAAGACTGATCTACTGTGGGGTATTTCCTTTCAAATAAAAATGTAGCTACAAATTTATGAGTCATATCGTACCAATTTGAAGTGGCGAGGCACAGTTCTTCTTGAAGATACCAATTCATAGGTGTTGTGTCCAAAATGTTAATGAACTTATGCACCCAATCCTCCTGGGGAATGTTTCTCCAAGCCTCCTCACAACTTCTCACATGGTCCTTCAGACATATTTGACCTGTGTATCGAACTTCGCACCCTACGACTTGTTTCGAAAATCGCATTGTCCTCAAAGTGCAACATTGCACCCAGTCCATGATGGTCTTCTTATGTGTTCCCCACCATCTCATTGGTGTTGCTTTCAAGGCTTCATCCAATGCCAATAGTATCTTTTGTAATGGTACAATTTCTTCAAATTCCAATAAGAAAGTTTCTAAATTATTTAAACCATCAAATGTGGGAAGATTACTTATTTATGTGCCAATCCAACAAACTTCCCTGGTCAATCTAGCACACCTCTGCGCAAAAAATTCATACATTTTGTTTTGCCAGTTCTCTAGTGCTTCTTCTGAATCCCATTAGCATGTGTTGTCACTTCACCAGCTTAAATTCCCATCTGATGTAGGATTAATGTAATCCTGCTAGCTTGTTGTCAATTTATATATATTCTCTAGCTCGTATGCGTGGTCTTCTTCTCTAATGGGTTCTGTGTATCTGTGACCTTCATTAGGATCAAGAGGTGCAATGACCCTAAGGCCATCACCTTCAAATTTCATCCTTCTTTTTTTTAAGTCAACAACAATGGAATTGTTGAAATCCCAATCAATTCCTAACAACGCAGAATAAGGACAACTTTCATCAACTATCTCAATCACCTCGAAGTCCACAAATGTCCTTACCCCGTTGATGTCCATAGGTACATGCTCCAGTATTCCAAAGGGGATTATTTCCTGATGATTATCCATGTTGAGCCTGATAGGGGAGTAAATCAACTTAGGTTTTCCCATCAATGCCCAGGTCTGCTTCGTCATAACGTTGACTTCTGATCCCAAGTTGAGGACCACGTAATCTATGTCATAGTCCCCAATCTGAGCATTAAGGTGTAGTTCCTTGTTTTTCCTTCTCTTTTTGTATACTTCATGTACTTCTCTATTCAGTAGAGGATCTATCCTGCCTATCTCATATTGTCTTCTCAAATTTTGTAGTTCTTGCACAACTCTTCCATCCTTAATCAAATCAATGAACGTATACAAGAAACTAATAAGCTTTCTTAACTCTTTTCCTTCTCCAGGTGATGCAGATTGATCGAATGCCAGAGGCATCCCACATTCTCTCACTTCTATTTGTGCCTTCGATGAATAATTTTGTTCTCCTCTAAATTCTCTTCTTGCCTCTTCAAATGTCTTCTTCTTCGTCCTTGTATAAAAAAATTGTGTCTTCTCTGCATCTCTTCTGACCCTTGATTCTTCTGTAGTATTTCTTGGGGTCACTCTGTCTTCTCCTGTAACAAAGCCTCCTCTAGTGATAACAGTGATTGTGGGATCCTCCCCATGAGGTTCGACTGATATTAATTGTACTTGTTGGTTTCCTCCTTGTCTCTCCTGAAGTTTCACTAACAATGCTGGACAATCCTTAATAACATGTTCAAATGAGTTGTAGTAGCTACAAGTGGTACAAGGGTTATGACAATATCTTTCCAAATGACCCAACTGGGTGCAGTTATAACAAATGATCTGACCTCGACCTCGACCCATGTCTCTTCCTCGTCCTCTTCCTCTGAACCCACCATGAGGATTGAAGTTTCCTCTTCCTAGGAAATTAAATTGCGTAACATTTCCCTCCTATTGCATCTCTCCTTGAATCCTATATGTATTTCTTTAACTTTCATGTAAGAGGTCATAAGCCCTACAGTCCTTCTCATCATGCCCCATAGATTTATAGAATGTGCAACAAAGGTTGGTAGGTGTTTGGACATATTTTTGCATGTAATAGCATTCACCAAGGCAATGTATATTTCTACATACCTCGCACCAGGGTAGAGTAACCTACCTCAAAGGGCTCAGAGATACAAAGGCCAAGTACTCATTAAATAGGGGACAATGCTCCTTGTCATGGCCCTCTGATTTACATCTGATACACCAAATGTATTCTCTTTTATATTTTCCCTTTTCTTCCTTCATATCTTCTACCTGCAGAGATAAGTTAGTTAGATAACTCAAAATTTTTCTCATACCTGAGCTGGATCCTCCCATAGGGGTTGATTCTAGCTTCATAGCAATCTCCAATGCCTCAGATTGTGAAGCGACCTTCTGTTGCATCAAAGGAAATTTGATGTGTGGTAGGAGGGAAACAATGAACCATTCCTTGTTTTTCTCATCTCGGATCTGAAAAGTCAAACGGCTTGTCAAGGTCTTAAACCTCTGATCAAACTCCCAAATAGGTTCAACTACTCTCTTCTTGATTTCTTTCAGTTCTGTAATGCACTGTGACTCTGACTTGGGTTTCCTGAATTTTGCACTCAACATAGTCTTGATATCGTTCAATAGTTTAGGTTGTACAGTCCCTGTAACAAACTTCATATACCAACTCAGTGCGCGGTCTCTCAAGGTAGTACTAAATTGAGCTCTCTTAACAACTTCGTCATTGACTTTCTTGATACTCCATATAGCTTTGCATAAAAATGAAATTTGATTAGGATCTTCAGATCACTACTACATTGGGTGCAAATTATAACGAAATATTACGACGGTTTAAAATTTCGTTGTATTTTTTTTTTCTTTTTTTGGACTAAATATACTCTTTTTTTTGGGGGTCCAAATGTTGGTCACTCTAGCAACCAACCTTCCAAGTTGGTCATTTTAACGACGAAATTTGGTCAGTAGAGCGACCAACCCCTAGTTAGTCTCTATAGCGACCAACAATGGCACGTGTGAGAATCAATGGTCATTTACGACAAATCAATCCTATATATATATCAGTTACGACAAATTTCCATAGTTGCGACAATCATTTTCTATAGTTGCGAAAATCATTCAAGTGTTCTGATGCAATGGTGTTCTGGTTTTTTATGAAATCTTGATTTCAATTCTCTTTCAAGAAGAGAAACATTGAATTGATCAAACTCTACATAGCTGAGATTTTGAAGGTTAGTACTTAAAACTTTTCTATGTGATTTAGTAATTTGGTGCTATTGAACTATTTTATGGTTTATTTTCACTCGTTAAATCAAATTTTATGGTTTATTTTAACTCCTTAGAAAGATTTTATGGTTTATCCACTTTTGATAGAGTAAAAAGATTAYTGATTYAGCTACAATCACTCTAATTAGATTCAATCACTCTAATTTTGTTCTTATATTTCATGGAACTTCTTGAATATCTAAGTATCCTTGCCTTAGTAAATTTACATTTAGGGTTTCCTCCTTGAGTTGGAAAGGAACCAACTAGAAGTGAAGAGCAGTGGCTTTTTTGTTGATATTGGGCATCGATACTCTTGTGTATCCCTAAATATACCCTAATTTTTATTAGGGACTTAATATAATATAGTGTGATTTTGGTTGATAATAGATCCACCTCCTCTTATTAATGTTTCATGCTTTTAGGATTCATGCTTTGTCCCTTATTTTTTCTGAACATGCTGTGTAATTTTCATTACAAATATCTAAATATATACCAAATTATTTGAATAGATTTGTATATTGTACTTATAATGTTTCGATGGATTTGTTGTAATAGGTAATTACAATGTCAACTCTAGACGAGAAAAGAGAGCTTGTTATGTTAAAGTGGCACATGGTGATTCATGGTGATGAGAAATGTTATTTCCCTTGTTGTGAATGCAGGGGTTTTAATGGAAGAAGACTACCTTTAAAAATAGTTGAAAAACATTGTAGGGAGAATGCGCATGTTGAAGGGGGCAATGAATATCGTCCCATGGTAAGTAATTAGTTATTAAAGATCTTTAAGGGTATTATACATTATTTTTTTTTTAATTTATCTTTCAAAATAATAATAATAATAATAATAATAATAATAATAATAATAATCTATTTTTAAGGTCACGACCAAACCAACACACCAAATTGGTGTATGAGACCCCCTTGTTTGTAGGACAAGGGACTCCCCTCCGCCCAGGGATTTGACTGGTAAAGTCTACAGAGGTATATATACCCTACCCCCCTCTGGATTTGAACTTGTGACCTCTTAAGAGGAAACACATGTTCTTAACCATCAGGCCCACTCAAGCTGTATTTGATATACTCTACTGTATTTTATTGCTTTTATTGTTTTTATTAAAGAAAAATTATCCTAAGAATGTGATGCCACCTAGCAGAAGATGTTTTCATAGAGATAATACTGAAGAACAAGCTGAACTTAATCGTGTGGATAATGGTGATCACGTTATTCCTATGGAAAACGATGATATTAATAGTACAGTTGATGATGATGGGACAAATAGATTGATCCAAGACATTTATAATGCTACAATGGATGATGATGTCAAAATGGAGGAGGACAACTTGTAGGATGATAATGATGACATTGATGAGGACAATGATGATGAATATATTTTTGATAAACCTATCCTTCAAAATGCCACTGAATCCCTATATGAAGGCACACAAAAAAGTGTTCTCTCTGCTGTAATGTTGTTGGTCAACTTGAAGGTATCAAATGGTTTGTCAAACATATGTATGACACAGATCTTAAGGTAAGCATCATAATTTTACAGTTTTATGCAATTTTCAACTTTTATTTTAGTTTATTTTCAGTGTCAATTGATGTCTAAATTAAAGATGCAATATTTATAATGATTAATATAATTTTCATTATTGATTTTTTTTTTTGAATATTGTTGTTATAGGTTGATAGGTGAATATTTCTTACCATCACCAAATAAGTTACCTCACACATACCGAGAATTATCTGCCATTCTAAAATAAATTGGAATAGAATATCAGGCTATTGATGCATGCCCCAATGATCACATAATATATTATGGAAAATATGCATCTGAATCGAATTGCCCACAATGTCAAATCAGTAGATATCGAACTGATCAGTTAACAAAAAAGGTGCCTCACAAGTTTCTTCGTTATATTCCCATAATTCCACGCCTGGAGCGACTATTTAGATGTCGGAACATAACATAGTTTATGGATTACCATGCATGGAATAGAAGTGAAGATGATGTTCTTCGAATGCCTGCAGATGGTTCTTTATATAAAAATATCAAAGAAAGATGGCAATTTTTTAAAGAAAAACCTTGTAATGTTAGGATTTCATTGGCAACTGATGGTGTAAATCCATTTGGTGATCTCAGGTCTATCTACTCGGTGTGGCCTATTTTTGTTATAAATAATAACTTTCCTCCTTGGATGTCAATAAAGAGAGAGCAAAAAATGTTGACAATGATTGTTCCATGTATATTTTTATAACGATATTGTTTTTTTAATTTTTTAACATTTCATTTGTCTTGTTCATTGCACAATTTCATATATGTATACAAGGTGTAGTAATTATGTGTATTTTTTAACCATTTAGGTAAGTACCAAGTGAAATATATGAATGTATATATTGAGCCTCTTGTCAATGAGCTATTAAAGTTATGGGATGACATCACTATGTACGACATCTCTAGACCAATAGGTCAAAGAGGATTTCAATTCCATGGGATTCTTACATGGACAATTCACGATGCACCAGGACTAACACATTTCTGTGGTATGTAACACACTATTGCACTTAAATAAGTTAGATGTTGATGATATTATAATGTTTGTTTTTTAAATAATTGCTTGTTATATAACTAATGTTGCCATTGATCTGTATCTTCTAGGTTTGCAAACAAAGGGTAAATTTACATGTCTAGTTTATGGTCCTAGGATGAGATCTCTTCGTTCAAGAAGTTTAGGAAAGGAGGTGTTTGATGAATATAGGCACTTTCTCCCTAAGAACCATAGGTATCGAAATACCGATAAACATCTTTTCAATGGTAAAGAGGAGAGTGGGATAAAACCACGAAGAATGACACCACACCTATGGAAGTTGGAATATAACAGATCAAATCGTCAACATAAGTCAATATTCATCATCGTATGCAATATATTAAATTTTTTAATTATGTTGAATTCTCATGTCTACTGTGTATAATCTAACAATTGTTGTGTTAATTTCATTTATGTAACATATAGTTGGTCGTCAAGGCATTGATCTTCTTCCACGAGGAATGAAAAGTTTCCCCAAACAATTCAGTAGGTTGCCCTACTATGAGCAACTAGAAATAACTGATTTGTTAGACACAATGCATATTGGGAAGAACGTAACAAAAATGTTGTGGAGAATCTTAGATGGAAGGCATGACAAAGAAAAAATTTCTAAAATTTGTAGTGACATTCAAGAAGCCAATCATGCAATGCTAAATATTATTGATTTAAATTGGGCTAATGGAGTCAATTGAAATAGCCTCCCATGGTTATTTAAAGAAGATGAAAGAAATGTTGTAAAAGAGCTCATTCGAAAAATTAGATTTCCAACAGGATTTGCTTCAAACATCAAGAATATATTAACAAAGAAAGGTGAAGTTGGTGGGTTAAAAACTCATGACTGGCATACCTTCATCAAGGTAATTTCTTTCATATATTTGTTATGTATTGGTAAGAATCGATGTAATAGTTTTAAATTTTGTAAATATATTGTTAATATGAAATCAAAAATTTATTAATGTGCCATTGTTTTGTTACAGTATGTGCTACCTCTATATTTTCCCGACAGCTTTGACAACAACGTAAAACAAGTTATATACGACCTTGGAAAATACATGAGGTAAATAACGACAGATGAATTACATATTATTATTTATATGTAATAAACATGTTCTAGAAGTTTTTGATGACATGTGTTTTACTT
>ML837020.1:33064-46252 GCA_009831015.1 Picea engelmannii | reverse complement strand
GTATATCTTTAGGGGAAGAATTAGTAAGGGTCAACTGCCCCTTTTGCATTCATATTTTTAATTCATCCTTGTCATTGTTTAACCTAGTTTAGAAGGGTCAAAGGGTCAGTTGATCCTTCATCATACAATTTTTTCAATGAATTCTTTTTGAAAGTCATGGAAGAGGTTTGCACTAGGGGAATAATCTGGAAAGGTCGATCGACCCTTCTATAGATAATTGTTCCCTTCTAGTTAACTGTTCATTTCCTGGATTGGTATTTCCTTAAGGGAGGTGTAACACCATGTTTCCCCCAGTTTGTAAAAATAACTATACTGGCCAAGAACTGTGGAAAACTCAAAAATGTGAATGTGTGATGTGAATGGACCTTGTGAAAAAGGTCGATGAATGTGAATAATATTATATATATTGGAGGACTGCTGAGAGGGGATATGCTAAAAAAGAGGCCACGATGGCTGAAGAAAGGTGGTGGAAGGCACCTGGAAAGGTGGCGTTAACTTCCACCGAAACCAATACCGTATTTGGACTTCACTGGCCCGGAGAAACAAGAGAGGCTTGTTGGCCCCAAATTAAATGACTCACCAGGATTGGTAGGTAAATGGCTCCTCATGAGTAATGAGGGATGGGGGGGGTGAACCGCCCATCCGTAGAGCCATCAGGTCTGACCAGTGCGAGGGAAATCATGCCACACGCAACCTCACAAGAGGAAAAAGGAGTGAGGGAGAAGCAAGAAGGGGGCAGATGCAAGGGAAAGAGGAAGAGGAACTCTGGAAAAACACAGAGTGAGTGATAACAGAGGAGAAGGAGAGTAACCTTCGTCCTCGGTCACTGGAAAACAGAGACGCAGTCTTGCAGCATCGTGGTCTCAGATCGGGGGTGGCTAGTGGTAAATCCGTTTGGAGTCACTGAGCCTACAGTTGGGTGGAAACGAGCACCCCTCTCAGCAGTTGCAATCACATCTGGTGTTATTCCTGATAAGTGTTTTTACATCTTGCATCTTGAAATTTATATGCTGACATGTATGCTCACAATCTGTGCAATTTTATGAATGATTTGCGTATAAGACTGCTTGTGTGGTGTTTTGATTTAGAAATGGTGGTTGCATGCTTATAATGGAAATACTATGTATGGCTTATGTTTTATAAATCGCTATTTATACACATATTGAATTAATTTAGACTTCAAGTCTGTTCTCGGGAAATCTACACCCTTATCCGTCTCAGGTAATACCTTGGATAGATCTCCCCATAGAGACACCCTTCTTAGAAAGCTCACCAAGAACCTAGAAAAGAATTTGAAGGCGCAAGTCTTAGTAACCCTATACGAGGAAGAATGACCATCTTGAAATCTCGAAATAGAAGCGAAGGAATACCGTGTTCGCTTCGCAAGAGTAGTCAAGGAGGCATTAGACGATCGGAATTCTCCGTGGAGAATTCGCAAACTCCCCAGAGCCCTCAGATCTTGCAGAGGAGTAGGGGAGTTACGGTAAGCCTATTTTCAAGTTTTAAGTTTGGGAGAAATCAGACCATAGGATCTGAGTCGACAAGGATCATTGGATCACTCGCGTAATCTCATTTCATGGATTCACGAGTTGAAGGGTTAAAACCCTTGCCTCAAGATTCGCGAGGTCACGAAAGGCGAAGTTCCGAAGGGGTGAAAGGATTTGTGTGAGCCAGTTATTGGTGAAATTCATTGGAACTCGGTATTTTAGGGTTTTGTGGGTTGAAGAACCGAAAGCTTAGCATCAGGATTCGCAAAGTCGCAAAGTCTGAAACTCCAAAAAGGCGGGAAGTTCCGTTGTGGGACCCGCGTTGACAAAGTTTCAGAATTTCGACATTTAGACATATCGGTGGATAGGAGGTAGAGAATTTTGTCCCAAAAGTCTTGAAGGGATGAAAGAATCTGAGACGTCCATCTGCGGGAGGACGCGTGTCGTGGAATCATCCATTTCAAAGATTCGGGCACCGGGACTCACAGATGCGAACATCTTGACTTCGCGAGTAGCGAAGTCCCGAGGAAATCTGAGCCATTCGTCTGAGAGTGGACGCGTTTCATGAGATTGCCCACATCGAGGATTCGGACATCAAGAATCATAGAGGGAAGTCTTTCGACTTCGTGAGAGACGAAGTCACGAGAGGATCAGGACCGTCCATCTGGGGAGGACAGGTGGTAGAGATCAAGGAATCTCGCGAACTCGTAGGTTAGCAAGGTAAGATCCCAAAGGTTGGGTGCTCCAAGTTGCGAGTGGAGAAGTCGCGAGGAGAGGAGACAACCATTGGATCCAGAGAATGGGAGGACCGTTGGATCAGGAACCCCATCGCCTATCACACGTTCGGGGGTTTGGAGGTTGAAATGAGTCGTTTTTGACTTCACGAGTAGCGAAGTGCTAAGAGCTGGGAACGAGAGAATACGTGGTATAACTTTAAGGTGGGGCCTATGTGATTGACAGGTAGACACGCGTCGCCTAGAGAAGGGATTCAATGCTCCGTTGACTTCTTGCGTCTCGGGGATTCACAGGATAAGAGCATGAGAGCTCAAACCTTTGACTTGTGAAGTCGCGAGTAGTGAGAACGCGAGAGGGAAAATAAATATCGCTTCTCGGGGGTTCGTGAAGGGAAGATGCCAATATTTGACACTACAACTCGCGAAGTGGCGAGTTGCGAGAAGTGCGAAAGGAAGGTCAACCTTCGTTGACTTTCAAGTCTTAGAGGATCGCATAAGGAAGGAATGAGAGTTCAACCTTTGAACTCATGAAGCAACGAGTAGCGAGAGGAGATAACGTTAATCTTAGCCGGTGGTCACACGTGGAGGGCGCTAACAAAGGAGAGCTATACTCATTTTGTGATCTCGGGTATCGTGAGATTGGAAAAGAAGAGTCTGGAGCCTCAACTCATGAACTCGCGAGTTGCGAGTTGTGACAAGTACCTTTTGGGGTTAGGCCCTGGTCATAGTGTTGTGGTTGCTCGGAGAGGGTGGATCTCGCGCCTAGTGCTTCTCGCACGGGGGAGCTTCCGAAAGGACCTGTGGATCGATTGGAAGGAAATTCCAGCTGGGAATCGAAAGAAGACATTTCGTCTCATAAAGGAAACTGAACGGTCCATAAGACCGGGAGGTTGCGTAGAGACTCTATTGAGGTAGAGGTGGCGTCTGCAGCTTGTGCTAAGCTCCATAGATTTTCGGGGGTTCTGTCCCTCGAGAAAAGGCGAAAATTTATTATGCCGTAGCGGGGTTTGTGACAAATTGGTATCAAAGCATGGTTACAACACTCGGCCTGCTTGAGCTCATGAACGAGTTGTGCAGAAGCTCCATTCGGAACACTCTTAAAAAGAGTAACCTCCTATCTTAACCTTCCTAATCAAAAAGACGAAGTTAAGAATGAAAAATCCCTATTGTGTGTGTGTACATGTGAAAATATGAATTATGTACTGGTTATAAATAAATATAAATATTGACTAACAACCAACATTTTTCCTCTTGCACGCAAGCGAAAGATCATCCACGAGAAATTATCAATGCATAGTATAGTGACTCACCATGAAGTGGGAGAGGGCTCCCACAATAGAGATGAAGAGTCTGACGAAAGAAGGTAAGTAGGGACCCCTCCAGATCTAGCCAAGACTGTGAGGAGTCTCATTGTCGAATTACAAAGATGCAAGGTTGACAATGAAAGGATGATGAAAAAACAAGAAAAGCAAACAGAAATTAACGTAGTTCTACTGTAGAGTTTATTCGATCTACAAAGACAAATGCACCATGAACCTGAAACTCAGAAACATGGTCATATCAGTGGTCACACTGAGAGGAGCACCTCGAAAAAGGTCTTCCCCAAAGGTAAAGGACAAGAGTCAGATGATTCCTCTGAGAAGGAAGCTGGCGATTCAGAGGGCTCTTCTAGCAGTAGAACTAGTTCCTATCCCCAAAGGAAATAGAAGAAGAAAAAGTCTTCCAAAGGTCGTAAATTCGAAGAATTCAAAAAATCCAAACCACCCTCCTTCAACGGTGAAATAAAGAAGGGAGAGGAACCAGAGGCCTAGCTACTTGGACTAAAGAAGTATTTCAGAGTCCATGATTTTCAGAAAATATGAAGGCTCGAGGGGCCACCTTCAAATTGAACGGAAAGGCTTCCATTTGGTGGGAAGACCTTAAGAATGTGAAAGGGGTTTGCGAAGAGGACCTGTCTTGGGAACGGTTTGAGAAATACTTCTGAAAGAAGTATCTGTCGAAAAAATATTTCGATGAAAAGACTAAAGAGTTTTATGAACTCAAACTGGGAAAACTCACTATATAAGAATATGTCAACAAATTCCTCGATTTATTGAGGTATGTACCCTATATCAAGGAGGAAAAGGCAAAGGTGCAATGCTTCATCAGTGGACTACCTAAGGACTATTGGAATATAATTGAATTTGATGAGCCAAAGATTCTAGAAGGCACTATTCGAAAGGCAACCTATTATCATGAACAGTTTGGGCATCGAGTAGAACCTCGCGAAGGATGGAAACAAAAGAATAGTTCAAGATTTCAGAAAAGGGGAATTAAATCCCCAGGATTTAAGAACTATAAGAAGAACCCAAGAATGAGCTTCCCAAACCGGAGTATGCACCAGCAAAATTTTCCCTCCTTGAGTGGAAATAAAACTTCTGGACCCATATCAGTGAAGACTGATAACCCAAAGAGAGAACCTTTGAAATTTTGGGATTGCGGGGAAGAACATCTATTGAGACACTATCCACACCGAGAACAGAATAGTCGGAGGATTTATAACATCCAAGAAGCTACTACCATCAATGATGTGGCCAGGAGTGTGCCACAAATTTATGCATCCTTGGATAATAACCAAGACGACCACCAAGCTTCAGTAGTGGAAATATAAGGTATGATTTCCAACCATCTAGTGTCTGTTTTAATTGACCCTAGTTCAAATTTGAGTTATATATCCCCTAAATATGTTGATAAGTGTAAACTACAACCACAAAAACATACCAATCCATGGTTGGTATAGTTAGCCACTGGCACCAAAAGAAGGGTAGCAGAGGTTATACCAGCCTGCCAATTGATGTTGGGTAAATCCCCCACCCAAGTAACCCTTAACATATTACCCCTGGGATCGTATGATCTGTTGATTGGTATGGATTGGCTAGCTGCCCATAAATCTATATTGGATTGTTACCATAAGACCTTGGAATGTATAAGTAAAGAAGGGAAAAAGATAACCCTTCAAGGGATCCAAAAACCTGTCTCGGTGAGACAAATATCAGCTCTGCAAATGAGAAAGTATTGCCAAAAGGGATGTCCCCTCTATGCAATACAAGTGTTGAAAACAATCAAAGGTGACAAACCAAGCCCTAACAATCACCCTATCCTGAGAGAATACAAAGATGTGTTTCTGGAAGAGGTATCGGGTTTACCTCTGAGAAGAGACATAGACTTCTTGATAGAACTTGCACCAGGAGCGGTGTCGGTGTCTAGGACACCCTACCAGATGAGCACACCTGAGTTAGTTGAATTCAAGATGCAATTAAAATAAATGATGGATAAAGACTATATTCGACCCAGCGTGTCTCTGTGGGGAGCACCAGCCCTGTTCGTGAAAAAGAAGGACGGTACCCTTAGACTGTGTATAGATTATAAGAAACTCAATAAGGTAACCATAAAGAACAAGTACCCATTTCCCAGGATCGATGACCGTTTCGATCAATTGGGGGGTGCGTTTATTTTCTCAAAGATTGATTTGAGGTCGGGATACCATCAAGTCTGAATCAAGGGTGAAGACTTCCATAAAACTGCTTTCCGAACGAGGTATGGTCATTATGAGTTTTTGGTGGTGCCATTTGGGTTGACCAATGCCCCTGCCACTTTTATATGCTTGATGAACAATGTACTCAGTAAGTTCCTAGACGAATTTGTGCTTGTATTTATTGACGATATATTAATTTACTGCAAGAATAGAAAAGAGCATGAGGAGCATCTTAGACTTGTGCCACAAGTGCTAAGAGAACATCAGCTCTATGCCAAATTCAACAAATGTGAATTCTTCCAGAAGGAAATACATTACTTAGGCCATGTTCTCTCCGAAGAAGGAGTAGTGGTAGACCCTGATAAAATCAGGTCTATCATGGAATGGCCTACCCCAAAGGATGTTTCAGACATCAGATCCTTTATGGGATTAGCAGGATACTATAGGAGATTTATAAAAGGATTCTCCAAGATTGGTTGTCCAATCACTTCCCTCCAAAAGAAGGGGACAAAATTCCCGTGGACACAGAAATGTGAAGAAATATTTCAAACCCTGAAACATCTACTGACCCATGAACCCATGCTGAAGATCGCCGATCTAGAAGCTGACTTCCTCGTGTGCACAGATGCTTGTAAGGAAGGGCTCGAAGGAGTCCTTATGCAGAAAGGAAGTGTGATCTTCTATGAATCCCGAAAATTGAACGAGCATGAAGTCAACTATGTGACCCATGATCTAGAACTAGCTGCCATAGTGCATGCCTTGAAAATGTGGAGCCCTTACCTCCTAGGAAGAATATTTGTACTTATGACAGATCATTGTGGATTGCGATACCTGTTTGATCAACCAAAGATCAATGCTAGACAAGATAGGTGGATGGCCCTCCTTAGCGAGTTTGATTTCAAAATCAAACACATTAAATGAAAGGAAAATAGGGTGGCCGATGCCCTTAGTAGAAGTATGAAAACAATTCACCTGGAAGCGGTGAGCACCTACGAGACAGATGTCAAGGAAAGAATCAGAAATGCACAAGAAACAGATCCCTTCGTCCAGACCGTGGCCATGTACCTACAACAAGAACCCGCTGGAGTATAATATGAAGGCTACCAGAAGACCAAAGGAGGTTTGCTCACTTACAAAAGAAGATTTTATATTCTAGATTGTGATGACTTGAAGAGGTTCATTATGGATGAACTACATAAAAGACCCTACTCGGGTCATCTAGGATACCAGAAAATGATCACTGCCACCAGGAAACAATTTTATTGGCTTGGATTGAAGAAAGACATAGCCGAGTACCTAGACAAATGCATAGAGTGCCAACAGATTAAAGTAGAATATCGACACCCAACGGGATTATTGCAACCATTACCAATCCCAGAATGGAAATGGGAAACCATCTCCATGGATTTCATCACTGGATTACCAACCTCAAATAAACAAAATGATGCCATTATGGTGGTGGTGGATAAATTGAGCAAGTCTTCTCACTTCATCCCCGTCAAGTCAACCTGCAAGGTAATCGATATCACCCAGGTATTCATGAAAGAGATATTCAGACTGCATGGTATGTCGAAAGAGATCATGTCTGACAGAGACACGAAATTTACTTCCAACTTTTGGAAATCACTGATGGTTGGTTTAGAGACCAAGTTGTTGTTTAGCACTGCCTATCACCCTCAAACCAACGGACAGACAGAAAGAGTGAATCAAATATTAGAAGATATGTTAAGGATGCATGTAATGCATCAACCCAAGAAGTGGGAAGACTACCTGCCACTGGTATAATTCACCTACAACAACGGCTACCAAGCATCCTTAAAGATGAGTCCCTTCGAAGTCCTCTACGATAGACCCTGTAACACTCCAGTCAGCTGGAGTAATCCCGTAAATAGGATTTCTTTTGGACCCGACATGTTGAAATAAATGGAATAGTAGGTGACTCAGATAAAACAAAACTTGAAGGTCACTCAAAACCGACAGAAAAGTTATGCCGACCAAAAAAGAACTCCAAGAGAGTTCAAGACGATAGACCATGTATATCTTAGAGTTAGGCCCAGGAAGAGTTCCCTGAAAATGGGAGCTTGTCCCAAGTTGGCACCTTGGTATTGTGGACCCTTTGAGGTTCTAGATCGAGTGGGACCTGTAGCCTATAGGCTAGCACTTCCTCCCACAGTAAAAGCACATTATGTTTTCCATGTTTCATTATTGAAGAAATATGTACATGATGCTAATCATATAATTGATTGGTCTGTGATCCAGGTGGAACCGAAGGGAGAATTTCTACTAGAACCTCAGTGCATACTAGACAGAAAGGAAACCCCACTCCAGAACTGAACCATTGCATAGGTCAAGGTGCAGTGGAGACATTTTGGCCCAGATGAGGCTACACGGGAAATGGAGGATGCCATGAGATAGGCATATCCGATTTTGTTTACTTCTATACATGCATCTCATGTTGATAGATAAGAAAATCAAGGACGATGTTCCTTTAAGGGGAAGGGAATTGTAACACCCTGTTTCCCCCAATTTGTAAAAATAACTATACTGGCCAAGAACTATGGCAAACTCAAAAATGTGAATGTGTGATGTGAATGGACCTTGTGAAAAAAGTCAATGANATTGCAGGACTATTGAGAGGGGATATGCTAAAAAAGAGAACATGATGGCTGAAGAAAGGTGGTGGAAGGCACCTGGAAAGTTGGCGTTAACTTCCACCAAAACCAATACCATATTTGGACTTCACTGGCTCAGAGAACCAAGAGCAGCTCGCTGGCCCCGAATTAAATGACTCGCCAGGATTGGTAGGTAAATGGTTCCTGATGAGTAATGAGGGATGGGGGGGTGTGAACCGCCCATCTGTAGAGACGTCAGGCCTGATCAGTGTGAGGGAAATCGCGCCACACACAACCTCGCAAGAGGAAAAAGGCATGAGGGAGAAGTGAGAAGGGGGAAAATGCGAGGGAAAGAGGAAGAGGAACTTTGGAAAAACACAGAGTGAGTGATAGCAGAGGAGAAGGATAGTAAGCTTCATTCTCAGTCAGTGGAAAACAAAGATGTAGTCTTGCAGCATCGTGGTCTCAGCTCGGGGGTGGCTAGTGGTAAATCCGTTGGGAGTCGTTGAGCCTACGGTTGGGTGGAAACAAGCACCCCTCTCAGTAGTTGCAATCACATCTGGTGTTATTTCTGATAAGTGGTTTTACATCTTGCATCTTGAAATTTATATGCTGACATGTATGCTCACAGTCTGTGCAGTTTTATGAATGATTTGCATATAAGACTGCTTGTGTAGTGTTTTGATTTAGAAATGGTGGCTGCACACTTATAATGGAAAGACTACATATGGCTTATGTTTTATAAATCGCTATTTATACACATATTGAATTAATTCAGACTTCAAGTCTGTTCTCGGGAAATCTACATCCTTATCCGTCTCAGGTAATACCTTGGATAGATCTTCCCATAGAGACACCCTTCTTAGAAATCTCACCAAGAACCTGGAAAAGGATTTGAAGGCGCAAGTTTTAGTGACCCTATACGAGGAAGGATGACCCTCTTGAAATCCCGAAATAGCAGTGAAGGAATACCGTGTTCACTTCGCAAGAGTCGTCAAGGAGGCATTGGACGGTCAAAATTCTCCGTGGAGAGTTCACGAAGTCTGGAGAGCCGTCAGATCTTCCAGAGCAGCAGGGGAGTTACGGTAAGCCTATTTTCAAGTTTTAAGTTCGAAAGAAATCAGATCCTAGGATCTAAGTTGACAAGGATCGTTGGATCACTCGCGTAATCTCATTTTGTGGATTCGCGAGTTGAAGGGTTAAAACCCTTGCCTCAAGATTCGCGAGGTCATGAAAGGCAAAGTTTTGAATGGGTGAAAGGATTTGTGTGAGCCAGTTATTGGTGAAATGCATCGAAAATCGGTATTTTGGGGTTTCGTGGGTTGAAGAACTGAAAGATTTTCATCAAGATTCGCAAAGTCGTGAAGTTCGAAACTCCAAAAAGGCAGGAAGTTTCGTTGTGTGACCCGCGTTGAAGAGGTGTCGAAATTTCAGCATTTTGGCATATCGACGGATAGGAGGTCGAGACTTTTGTCCCGAAAGTCCCGAAGTGGAGAAATAATCCAAGTCATTTGTCTGCGGGAGGACACATGTCACAGAATCATCCATTTCAGAGATTCAGGCACTGGGACTCATAGAGGTGAGCATCTTGACTTCGCAAGTAGCAAAGTCCTGAGGAAATCTAAGTCGTTCGTCTGAGAGTGGACGCATGTCGCGAGGTCACCCATATCGGGGATTCGGACATCGAGAGTCATAAAGGGAAGTCTTTCGACTTTGCAAGTGGCGAAGTCGCGAGAGGATCAAGACCGTTCATCTTGGGAGGACAAGTGGCAGAGATCAAGGAATCTCGCAAACTCGGAGGTTCGCAAGGTAAGTTCCCAAAGGTTGGGTGCTCCAAGTCGCAAGTGGAAAAGTTGCGAGGAGAGGAGATAGCCATTGGATCCAGAGAACGGGAGGACCGTTGGATCGGGAACCCCATCGCCTATCGTCGTTCGGGGGTTCAGAGGTTGAAAGGAGTCGTTTTCGACTTCATGAGTAGCGAAGTGACGAGAGCCGGGCACGAGAGAACACATGGCAGAACTTTAAGGTGGGGCCCGCGTGATTGACAGGTGGACATGCGTCGCCTAGAGAAGGGAGTCAACACTCTGTTGACTTCTCGCGTCTCGAGGATTCAAGGGATAAGAGCATGAGAGCTCAACCCTTTGACTTGCGAAGTCACGAGTAGTGAGAACGCGAGAGGGAAAATAAATATTGCTTTTTGGGGGTTTCGTGAAGGGAAGGTGCCAATATTTGACGCTACAACTCGCAAAGTGGTGAGTTGTGAGAAGTGCGAAAGGAAGGTCAACCTTCGCTAACTTTCAAGTCTCGGAGGATCGCACAAGGAAGGAACGAGAGTTCAACCTTTGAACTCATGAAGCGGCGAGTAGTGAGAAGAGCTAGCGTTAAGCTTAGCCGGTGGTCATGCGTGGAGGGTGCTGACAGAGGAGAGCTATACCCATTTCATGATCTCGGGTATCGCGAGATTGGACAAGAAGAGTTGGGAGCCTTGACTCACGAACTTGCGAGTTGTGAGTTGTGACAAGTACCTTTTGGGGTTAAGCCTTGGTCATAGTGTTGTGGTCGCTCGGAGAAGGTGGAGATCGCGCCTAGTGATGCTCACACAAGGGATCTTCCGAAAGGACCCATGGATCGATTGGAAGGAAATTCCAGCTGGGAATCAAAAGAAGTTTTTTCGTCTCATAAAGGAAATTGAACGATCCTTAAGACCGGGAGGTTTCATAGAGAGTCTGTCAAGGCAAAGGTGGCGTCTGCAACCTGTTCTAAGCTCCGTAGATTTTCGAGGGTTATGTCCCTCGAGAAAAGGAGAAAATTTATTACTCCATAGCGGGGTTTGTGACGGGAGGAATAAAAAAGGGTTAGGAACTCCTTTTGCATTCATATTTTAAATTAATCCTTATTGTTGTTTGAGCTATTTTGGAAGAATAGGTCAACCATTCCTTATATAAATTTTCAACGAATCATTTTAAAATTAATAGAAGAGGTATTTGTTAGGGGAATAATGTGGAAGGGTAGACAAACCATTTTATAGAGAATTTTTCCATTTCAATAAACTCTTAGTATCCTAGAATATTACCTCTTTAGGTGAAGAATAAGGAAGGAATGACCACCACTTATGCATTTATATTTTTAATTAGTCAATTTTGTTATGTCTCCTAATCTAGAAGAGTTGTCTGACACTTCCTTGTATAACTTCTCAGTGAAGGCTTTTCAAACTCAAAGAAGAGATTTGCATTGGGATCATAATGATAATTGTTCCATTTTAAGAAACTCTTTGTGTCATAGAATGGTATATCACTAGGTTGGGAACAAGGAAGGGTTTATCACAAGTTATCGATTCATATTTCCAATTAGTCTTTTTTGTTATTTTTCCTACTATGTAAGGGTTGATCGACCCTTCCTTGTATAAATTTTCAATGAAGCCTTTCAAACTCATAAAAGAGGCTTTCACTAGGGAATAATGTGGAAGTGTCACCTTACACCTTGTACTACATTATACCTCTCAAGTATCCAAACACTCAACCATGTGTATCCATGAGGGTTTCTCCTTGAGAATTGTTAGGAAGGAGTCATCTAGGAAATTTCCACTAACCAACTGCCCTATCTTTGGTTCCGAGAAGTGAGTCCCATGAAGTAGTTGATGTTTGATTTTACAACAAAGTAGATATAAAAGGCCCTCTATAGCCAAAACATATAGGGATGACACCAGAGGGAATCCCTATCTAATTTATTCAAATAGTCCCATTTGTTCATATTTTCTTTTATTAATGAAGAAACAAGCCAATGAATTAGTAAAGTAGGTTTCCACACTGACTTTGAGGTTCATTTTGATAAGGAGCAATTTCCTTAACCAATTAGGGAGATTAAAATCCTTTCTATAGGATATGGTCAAGACCTATTTAGCAACAAGCACACTCTTCGGAGTAGGTGTTTGGAAAGCCCTACTCCTTCTCTTTATTCTCTTTTCTCGGTGGGCCCCCAATGATTTAGATGGAAGAGTTTGGAAGAGTTATAATCTAGGCCTATTTGAGTGCTTTATAGTTTATCTTTTGTCTATAGTCTTGTCTAGAGTTAAAGTCTAGGCCTATATATAATATATAATATATAATATATATTATATATATTATATATATAATATATAATATAAAAAAAACAAAAAACAAAAACAAAAATAAAACAAAGTATACAAACAAAACAAAACATATGATTTCAAAATGGAGCCACTATACACTCGCGCATAGCTAAAAGAAACCACCACCACAGTCATTTGCTAGGGCATGGTCATACACCACCACAGTCCCACTATACAGTCGCGCGGAGAGTTAGAAGCAACCACCACCACTATACACTCGCGCGCATGGGAGGAGGCTAGGGCACGAGAGGAGGCTAGGGAAGGGGGAGAAGGAGGAGAAGGAGGGAGAGGCGCACAAGAGGAGGGCATGCGGGAGGAGGTTAGGGAAGACAGATTTGCAGAGGAGGGAACACGGATTTGCAGAGGAGGAGGGAACATGGTTTTTCACCGGAGGAGGGCACACGGCCGGAGGAAATGGTTTGACTTCTTTTTCCTATCTCTTGGGTGTGCATGCTAATTGTTAGATGGAATGCTTGATAGAATTCTTGATATAATTCTTGATGGAATGCTTGATGAAATGCTAATTCATCCTTTTAAAATGCTCCAATCGTACCCTTAGCACTAGGCTTGCCATTGGTTTAAACCTCCTAAGTCGCTTCACAAACCCTTAACTATAGAACCTTTTCCATATTCCTCCCCTCTTCATCTATTGGATCTCTCCCTTGTCAAAAATTTTCATTAGATATCCTTCCATCATGTAAAGTCTCCTTTC
>ML837020.1:0-12210 GCA_009831015.1 Picea engelmannii | reverse complement strand
TCTTGTACTTGAACATTTAAGTGGGGTAAAAGGAGGTTGCCCCCTCGAAGAGGCTTATTATATGAAATTATCTCTTTTTCAAGGCGTTGAGTACTTTTCCTGAGGTTTTTCTATGCTATATTGATGTTTGGTTCTTAACACCATAGTTGAGAAAAGCACATAGGATTTGTATTTTGAGATCATAATAGAGGAGGAGAGATTCTATAGTAAACATATAAGACACAGTGTAAAAAGAAACTCCACATATGAGTGCCTCTTTATTTTTACTTTCATTTGAAGAAAAGAGAGTAGACTAGCCTCACCTTCTAGCTGGGTTTTCTCTCATATTGGTTTTACCAAGTTATATCTTGTATTTATTTGTGGATGATGTGTGATTATTTATTTCCCACATCTATTTTTTTCATTTTATCTATTTCATACATTTTAAGTAGAGAACTGGTAATTAAAGAATATGAGATATAAAGGAAATTAACCTTCACAATAAAGATTTTAGTATTTTGTTAGATATATTGTAATGAACTATCCGTTTGAATATCCATGATAGTTTACATATCATATTGGTATCATAGTAGGATTTCTTTGGGTGTTTGTGGAAAGTTTTGGATCCAGGAATCGGTTTAACAAGAAAGTTGCAAAACCCTATCCATGCCTGACATGTTGTTTTTATCTTAAGTGATTAAATAAATAGTACAATCGATTTCCCCTTGTGAAACTAATCCTAGATACATTGAATTGTTTGTGCCTCCTACGTGAAAAGAAAATTATTGTTGCGGTGTGATTCTTGTGAAAAGAAAAGAGGCTATAAAGTTACAAAATAAGAAATAATCCAAAAGGAATTGGATATTGTAATAATAACATGTTAAAGTCCCGAGAGGGTCGATAGACCTTGTATCATTAACCTCCCCTTTTTGTGAACGATTGTGCAGAATAAAATTCTCATCTGGGTGAATAGGTAGCAAGGCTTATTTCTTGTTGGAAGAATGAAGGAAAAAATTCCCTATAACATGGGAAGGTTTATGTGCAGTTTGGAGAGCTTTAAAGCTCTGTGAAAGTCTCCTTATTGGAATGGAAAACCTATTGGATGAAAATATTCACCCAATTTGTAAAGAGAGAATTCCTTAGTTGGTTTAGAGGAGAACTACATATATCATGAAGGCATGGTAAACCTTATGTTATCGGATTAATCGGTAAATGCAGACATAAAATGATCTCCCTATATCCCACTGGAAACTAGAACAAAACATAACAAAATGCACACTTTGCCTTAAACTTCATCATCATGTGAACTATTTTAATGAGTTACAAGTGGCGTACCTTTTAAACGATGTGTGTCCTCGTTAGTGTCTTCTTTGTAGCTCTTTCCTTGTGTTTTCAAAATGGTAAGCATCTATAAGAATAACAAACAAACAACGAAGGAAAACAAAGATACATACATTCTAACGAAGTCCATGTATATGATCAAGGAATTATACAATAGAAGACAAGATGCTTATATAGGGAAGAAATGCATTACTGTATTAAATGAATAGAAAGTGGAGAATACAACCCAAGCCTTGATGTTGCAAGGTCCCCTTTCAATGTCTCTTTGCTTCAACAGACACTCCTTTGCTCAAATGCCTTGAATGAAGAAGATCCACAATCTAACTTGATGAACTAAAGCAAAGCTCTCAAGCATAATCTGAAGTAGAACTCTCCATACAATTCTTAGCCTATTCAACCTTAGTCGTTTCCATGAGATATCCCTCTTTATATAGTGTGAAAGAGATATGGATGAGGATATTAGGATGATTCCACCAAATCAGAGAAGCGAGTAAGATCCAAACCAATCGAAGGCTACCTCATCTTCTAGAAGATCCCCTTCTAGAACATTCATGAAATTTGACTTTTCCCAATATTTAAGCATTGTCGTACCCTATGCATGTATCATCATGCGATGACATCGCAGCCCAAGTATAGTGCAAGGTGCGACGATCAGGCATTGTCGCACCCCATGCATATAGCAGGGTGCAACGACCTTCCTTCATATGGTTTTTGGCAGAGGAAAGAAAATCACTTTTCCCATGGAGAAAGTCTCTTTTGATATTTTTAGGGAACATGAACACATGTTGTCAAGTGATCACTGACATGACCAAAATAATGTGTAACAGAATGCCCCCCAAAGTATGAAGTTGGAACTCGTGACAACTAAAATACTTTATAGAATGTGTGTGTTGAAAACAAGGAGCGCATCGATCAGGAACCTGCATACAAACAACCATCTGCATAATATCATACCAATTCTGAGGTGGGCATTCCCATGCTCAGATTACGAGTGACTCTAATAATAAGTGTCAAGTAAGTCATGGCCACTAAACATACATTGTGGGTCCATGTCATCATGATTCATCATAGCCACCAGGAATACATTGTGGGTCTATGCTCTAAAAGAACTCAAATTCGGACATAGCCATGAGACATACACAGTGGATCTATGCATCAGTACAAATCATAAATATGTTGTCGCAACCTGGAACAAAATGATAAGATCCAGGGTCTTCATTTCTGTCATCTTTAAGTACAAATCTATCCATGTGATTACAGGTGTCGAAGTCGAACATGGTATAAACCACTTGATTACCGGTCATTAATGAAAACCATTAACAAGTGCGAGGGAAATCACCACTGATGTCAATGACTCCCAAGGTACCCTAGTACAATCCAACGAATGTGAATAAATGATTTGAATTCGAACACTTGATGGAATATTTCAATCATAGGTCAATGATGTGAACCCACTGTTGAAAGTGAAGAAACCTACCATTGAGGCATGTAGGCTCTAAGGTACTGAATGATTTATGAGTTTTGTTCTTGGATAATGAGTTGAAGTCAACAGGAAAAGACTCATCACATGAGGGCCTTTATGTATCCTCCATCAATGACAAGAAATATGTAACAGATTTGAGGTAGATTAGAGTATGCAGCGATTCGAAACTGACACAGGGAAGGCTGACATGGTAGAAAATTTATAACTACAGATGGCCAACTCGATAGAAGGTTCGTTTAGGTTGGAATTCTCTTGAACATATGAATGACACGACAATGGTCTTGGTAGCATTGACTCAAGGAGGACCCAACATATGAACTTGTGGATGGTAAAACAAGAGACAAATGGATTTCCCAACCCGGATACAATGATGAAGGGGGGTGTCATGTTCAAGAGAGACTATTACTGCCACTAACACAAATACAGAGACACATTTCTTTCCAAATTTTCCCCCACCATTTCTGGCGAGTACCTATTTATTTTTACGTAAGCTTGAGGAGGATAGCATATGCTTGTTGATGTAAGCTCATCCTTTGGACGAGTCCCTCGGAGTATTTTTAATGAACCCCAAGAAGGAGTGGTTCGATCCCATATGGGTCTTTCGATGTTTGTTCAATGAGTCCAAAGAGAGAAAAATCATGGGTTTTTCAATTTTAGAGAGTCTGAAAAACACTTAAAGAGAACTCCATCATGTCCTTTTTCATAAATTAATCTGACAAGACTGAAAAAGTGATAATCTACTTCTCGTCAGATGTTTTCTTCAAATACTTTTATGAGCATGAAAAGAACAAGGTCGCTCGACCATATTTTCATGTTTAGGGAGCGTGAAAAGAGCTTAAAGGATACTCCATAAGTTTATTTTTTCATGTCACCATTACGAGTTTGAAAAATGACAAAATACCACTCAATTACATTCTCATGGTTTCATGAGCATGAGAAATAATTAAGACTTGCTCAGAGTTTTTCTTGAAAACCCCTAAAAGGATCTGTACATGCAACAAATATATAAAAACAAACCAAAAAAGTGGACCCTTGTTCCAATGTTTTACCTCTAGACTTTCTCAATCTGCGAAAATCAACCACTTGTCAAGTTGCTAGTAATTTAGGGTTTGGATAAAGCATAAAAAATAATATAATATGAAAATAAAAATGATAAAATTCAATAAAATAGGTAACAAACCATATTTTACCATTTCATTTGTAAATTTCCCCAAACATTGCTCCAAAGCCCTTTTTCACCTCGATCTTCAACTGTTGATCGCAGAGTGCACGGTGGATCATTTCACAAATCATCTCCACGGAAAAGGTAATCTCCATCTCCTTCATCTTTTCATGGATTTAAAATTGATTTTCATTGGTTAAAAATATTTTTTGGGTTGATTTTTTGGGGGGTACACATGTGTTGCGGTCATCGCAGGTGCTCTATATCGGGACTTGCAATGATCTAGGATCATCGCATGTGACCCTATAGCTAGGGTGTGAAGACGTGACACTGTACAAATGCACATACTTGTGAAGACCGCAGCCCAAAATTTCAAAAGATGAACCCAACAAGGGAAAAACCCTAGGAAATAAAATTATGATGCTAATATCTTTTTATGGTTCCTTGGTAGGTCTCCCATGGTCAAGATGTTGGAATGGCACAAACATGAGCACGAAGAATAATATTACTTCATTGGGAATGACTTGAGAACAATCATGGCCCTCCGGCAGTGTGGGCTACTGAAATTCTTCAAGATTCATGGCATGAGGGCCCAACTGAGACTACTTGAGTACTTAGTTCACATGTAGGATGTGAATGAGCAGTAATTTCATGTGGGTGCCCACACACTCACCATATATATTGAGGATATCTATTTCCTAACATGACTATCTCATCGAGGTTCACAGGTGACACTTACAGGTAGCATGGCTGGCAGTGAGCCTATGAACTACTACATCAGTCATCATTGTGTGTTGGGAACCGAGAAACATAGCGGTAAGTTCACTATGAGGGATGTCTGAGATTTTACTTTACAAACTATCCTCTATACTATTACTCTCATGGTAGGGAGTGCAACTCCCCACATGGCTCTACAGAGCCATTTTCAGTACGCATTGGAGTGTATGGAGCCCCAAGTCTTCAACAGGTGTGAAGGGGTCCTAAAAAGTATGAAGAAAACATTGACCAAGTGCAGAAGTGGTGGGTTGAAACAATTCATATACGAGTCTATTTTGGTATCCTTCTTCCTAGAGAGGGTCCCAGTCTTATGCTTGCAAGTAGAGTGGGGTATATCTTCTCCACAGGATCTGAGGATGAAGATCTAGGTAGATATCATGGCCCGACATGGATGCAGTCACATCGTTAGGTATAACGATGTCTTCTTTGAATGGTTGAGAACCCAAATTCTCATGGTCGATGATTATGCATATGTTGGGCTAGACTTCCATGGAGATATGGACCTAGATATTTCCGAACATTCCCAGTGGGGGGACATAGGTAAGAAGGAAATTTTGTTTATATAATGGTTTTTGTTATTTTTAATGATTCAATTTTTTTTTGTGTTGTTTTATCTGATGGATAAATCAAATGCTCATCGATAATGCAGATGTGGGACCTTATCGTCCTCTAGGTTCATCCCCTATTCAAAGGTGAGGGAAGAGAGGTTTCATAGTAGGAGTAGTTGTTGTCGACTTCGAGATCATAGAACAAAATCTGCAGGAACTCACAATGAATTTCCTTGATGCCTCTATAGATGATATTCCTAGGCATTACCAATGCCACACCGTGGGCGTATCTGCATCCATCGATCGACTGCTCCGTAGAGTAGCATGGGAAGTTGTATGTTATAGCGAGCAACATCCTTGATGCTCTATTGTCTATGAATCCATGTGCTTCACATTTTTTATATTTTGTTCTTTGGACAAAAACACCTTTTTTAAACTTTTATCGTTATTAATATGAGGCTCCTACCGACTTACTTGTTTTATGTACAAAATTTGATTGGATTTTATAAATTTCTCAAATGTTTGTCTAACACATAATTATCCAATCCATCTGTTAATGTATTTAGACATCTAGGAATGTGTTGATATTCAATATAATCAAAATGACATTCCAAGAGGCAAATTTGTAAATATACCCTTAACAAAGTATGACTTCGGATAGAATAAACGTTACTCAACTGTAGGACTACCAACAATGAATCAATTTGTACAATAAGATGATAGATTCCAAGTGAAACAATGTCAGTTAACAACTCGATAACTGCACTGTATTCTGCAATATTGTTTGTTGCATGACCAAGGAAAACACCATGTAGACTAATCAATTCATCTGTAGGTGCATAGATTTCCCAAGCAACAGATGCTAAGTTTTGAGTACTGCGACTAACACCATCATCGAAGAAAACGTAGGGTAGTGAAGACACCAACCTATGGAAACCAATTACAATGCAAGGTAAGAAGTTGAAGGTGGAAACCAAACAACTAAAAAGCACACAAGAGTATGATACACTAAAATACACAACACTCATGCAAAAATGATTTAAGCATAGTACTTCTTCAAGTAAAGCCCATTTATGGGTTCACTCAAAGGGATTACATCACAATCTACCAGCTCATAATCTCCTTTCTCCAACACACATTTCAAAATATAAGGACCCCACCACATGGGCTTGAATTTACGAGCCCCTAGCAAATCACGATCTTGCTCATAAAGAATAACTAGATCACCTTCAGAAAAAATGTGTGGTTTGGCATGCTTGTCATATTGAGATTTGATGCGCTTCTTCTAATTTTCAATAACTAAGGCAAGATCACGACGGGTTTCGTATAATTTCATCAAATACAAAAGACGTTCCTCCTCAGCTGAGGTTTTAGGGAGAAGTTCGACGGCTAGTTTCAAAGATGGTATTTCACATTCAATCAACAAAATTGCTTCGATACCATATACTAACTGGAAAGGTGTGAATCCCATGGAAGACTTAATGGATGTTCGATAGGCCCGTAATGTTGAGAACAACATCGTGTTCCACTTTGACTTATGAATTCCTACCATTCGTCGAAGCATAGTAGTGAGAACTTTGTTAATTGCTTCAACCTAGTCATTGGCCTGTGGATAATAGGGGGTTGAGTTTTCATGGCGAAGACCCAACTTTTTAGTAAGTTCGGACATCATGAAATTATGAAAATGACTACCATGATTAGTAACGATGGCTTGAGGCACGCCAAATCTAGTAATGATATGATTGAATATGAACAAAGTTGTAGTTTTCCCGGTATTATCAAATGTAGGCATCGCCTCATCCCATTTAGTGAAATAATCCATAGCTACAATAATGTATCCATGCCCCCCATCCGAGTGAGGGTTACATGTCATGAATTCAATGCCCCATTTAGCAAATGGACCAAGGGAAACTACAGGGTGAAGAGGAGCAGGGTGAGATTGGATATTATTGTTGTAGGTTTGACAAGCATGGCATTTATGGACGACAATAATGCAATTCTTAAACAACAAAGGTCTAAAATAACCATCTCGTAAGATATTTTGGGCAGTGGCATACCCAGACATATGACCACCAAATTCTCCAGAGTGACAGTCATTCAAATCTTTCTCAGCTTCAACGTAGGTGAGACATCGTCAAAATATGGAATCAATGCCACGACGGTAAAGGGTATCACCAAGGATGATGTATTGATGGGCTTGATACCGTGTATGTAGACGATATGTACTAGAAATATCATGTCGAAAATTTTTGGGCTGGAGATAGATGATAATATAGTTGTACCATATGTCATCAGAACTGATCAAAAAGAGGGATTCATTAGGTAAGGAATCCTCTGACACATTTTCTGTCTCAGTAGAAGTAAGGTCACATATCAATTCGGAAAAAACCAAAGACTTCTTTGACTTGGCACGCTCAAACTCCTAGAGAATAACTATCCAATTAGAGTACTTTCCTCCAAGCAATTGTCGAGTAAGGATATGTTGCATGGGGTTGCAATCAGAAATGACCATGGTTTTACGTAATAAGATGTAGTGACGAATACATTGAACAACTTGAACAGCTGCCAAGGCCAGTTTCTCCACATGTAAATATTTGGTTTCGGTAGTCGTGAGACTCCGAATCAAATATTATATAACATGATCATCATGTGAATCATACTCTTGGACCAAAACCATAGCAATGGTAGAGTCTGAAGCAACTAAGTATAGGAAACAATATCAACTATAGTCAGGTGGAAATAATAGTGGTGTACAGCTTAAGGCGAGTTTCAAAGCCTCAAAAGCATTGTTTGCAGTATCATCCCATATAAAATCGTAACCTTTCTTGAGAAGCCGAGTGAATCCTTTCATTAATTTAGTATAATTGGGAATGAATTGACGTAAAACGTTTTCCTTCCCTTCCAAACTTTGGATTTGGCATAGCGTGGAAGGAGGAGGTAGATTAATAATAGCCTCAACCTTCAAGGGGTCTACCCGAATCCCATGTATAGACACAATAAAACCAAGAAGTCGGTCGGATTCCACACAAAAAACTCATTAATGTGGATTCAAACGTATGCGATAATAACGACGTCATAGGAAAATGGCCCATAAATGTGTCGAGTGATCTTGACGACGCATGGAATGCATTGGTAGATCGTCTAGATAGGGTTGTACAATGTTCTTAATGTCATGAAAAGCGTAAGACATAGCGTGTTGAAAAGTTGCACCATCATTTTTTAGAACAAACGGTAGTTTCTGATACGCAAAGGTTCCCCAAGGGCAAATAAAAGAAGTCTTGTGTTGATCCACTGGTAAAATATTGATTTGATTATAGCCGGAGAAACCGTCCATCAAGGAAAATATTTCACTTGCAGCACAGTCGTCAACGATCTAGTCAACGAAAGGGGTTGGATAATTGTCCTTAGAACAAGATTTATTCATATCCTTATTATCTACAAAAACGTGGATCGTGCCTTGTTTCTTATTTACCGGAACAAGATTGGATACCCAATCGGTCAAATCCACAGGATAGACAAAGCCATCCTTAAGAAGTTTTTTAGCTTGAAGTTTGATAGTAGAAGCTTTATGTGGATGTATTGGGCAAAGTCTCTGTCAAATGGGTTTAGCATTCGGGTAGGTCTCAATATCATGCAAAACAATATCAGGATCAATACCTGGCATTTATTCATAACTCTAGGCAAAAACGTCACATAATTCTTGGAAAAGGGATTTATAAGTGAGAACCTCATCAATAGAACATGAGGCATCGATGTGAACATTTTCCACAACTCTGGTTTTAATCGATATGTCAAGAGGAATGGTAGGTGAAATGTTACTCAATTTTCCTTCATACAAAACATCGTGTGTTGAATCAGGAACAGAAGAAATAACAACAACGGTCGACAGAGTCGAAATCCGTTGGTAAATCTCTATGGTATCACGTTCCAGGAAGAGAATAGAACAATGATACCCATCGTCCCATGGGGTATCTTCCATAGACATGACCGACATGATCATCTCATCCATAAGAAAGATCGAGTAAAACGGATAAGGAGATGTATCACATAGAGAAGGAGGAGAAAGAGTTGTCGATTGAATAGATTGATAATTTGATTCGATCGGAATTAAAGGCATTTGGTCATAGTAACGAAGATAATCACCAGAGATAGGTACTATCCATAGGTCATATGACTCAGGGGTTTCACGAATAGCGGTGGATATCATTTTAATCGAAGCGACAAAAGGAGGAGGAATATCGGGTGGTGGAATAGGAAATGTACCCATCAAGGTTGAATCTTTTAAAATACCCACGCCAACATTCTCATAATCGGGAGGTGTTTTTGAAATAAAAGGTACGTTGCTAGTATGGGAATCAGAATTAAAGAAGGCCAATTGGCCAACAGTAATGACCTTTCCTTGGTGCGGGAAACGTAACACACAGAAAAGGGTAGACACAATTGCGTGCATAAATGGAAGGGATTGGAAAATAATGTTGGCTAATAATATCGACGACAACGAAGTCATTGACAACGTGAAGAGAATCGTTGGGTCTGTGGGCCAATGAATCTAGTTCCTTGATCCAGGCATAATGTCTTCGTAGCAAGGAAGAATGGAAGAATGGGCATTAAGTGATGAGATATTTATAATCGTCGACTCAATTAGAGTCGTTGGATGAGAGGCATTGGATCATCGCATGTATTGTAATCCTGACTAATGAATCATTGTCAAAATTTGTGGTTGTGTCTTTGCGACCCATGGAAATAAAATCCCAACGATGATGACTAGGGGTTTTGTGGGATTTGAACCAAGGTTCGGTGAACCGTATGGTCAACAACACATTGGATCCATGATTTTTCCACGTTGATTGAGACTTTGGATATGCCTCCATGTGGATTCCATGTGGTAATGAGGTGGCACTGGCCAATGAGGCCGGAGAACTTTCTAAAGCCATCACTTTTGATCCAGAGCTCGATTTTGAGGATGATGACACTCGTTGGAAATATCTTGATGAGAAGAAGACAATGGTTCCCTCAAGAATAGGTATTGATATGACTGAGAAAAAGCAAAACTTTAATATCCCATCCCTTTAAAGGGTACTTAGGGGGTTGGGTGTGTTACACCAAACCCATGTCACATAATCAAAAGGCATTGTATGGAAATTCCATATGACATGGGTATCCTAATGGATAATCAAACATTATCTTATTCCTCAATGCCACTACTATGCCTATCTATGCCATTCTACTCCTCTTTATAAAGAATATTCAACTCTTGAGATCTTTTATATTTGGAAACCCTATTTTACAGGTACACACTTGATTAGTTATTGATCTCCTTCCACATCTCTTAATCACCTAGAGTTATTTGAACTTTAAATCTCTAGTGCCTCAATGGAGACTCCTTTATCTAGATTAGTTCCAATCTTTTAAGTTTGATTGATTCATCCTAGGGAATCTCCATTAGCATAGTCCACTCATATCTTGGAATTTTCAACCCTAAAACTTCAACAAAGGATCTATCAAGCTAGGGCAAGGGAGTTATCATCTCCTTTGAGCCACCAAGTCTATCTATTATTCATACTTTAGTAATTTATCATTACAGTAGTAGATCCAATGTTTATTTTTTATATTTCATATATATCTTTGTATCGTAGATAGAGAAAAGTGTTATCTTGCTAGAATTTTGATGCAAATGTGAAGGCCATTTCATCTTTTTGATCACTCTTGGAGGAATATCATAAATATCTATTTCAACCTAGGGATCTTCATCATCTACAACTATAACAAATTCTAGTTGATTTATCTTCCTTCATATCTTTCCATTTCCAACATTAAGGTTTCTATCCCATTAAAGGGATTTCCAATTGATTAAACCTAGCTAGTTTTCCCTATTACCTCATTTAGTTTGTTGGAAATACCTAATATAAAACCTAAAAAATTAACCTAATAATATATATCTCTATATTATCATTAATAATATCTCAATGTCATAAGTAATCCATTGTCTTCCCCCTATTTTCATCATCTTTTGTCTCACCCTAGGGTTTCTAAGTCTAGCCCTAAAATTGATTGGAAACTCCACTCTCCTCTTTCCCCCTTTTAGTAGTGTGTCTGTGTTTTTGGGTGATATTCCATCTCCACCATCACAGTATATCTTGTATCATGAATTTTTTTGTTTACTACATTTGGCCACTCCATTAGGGTGTTCTTCCAAACCCTTCCCTCCTAAAAGAGAGGGATCTTTCTAGTGTTACATCTCCTTCTTCTGCTTATGTGGGCTATGGATACCCCTCACTCACCTCCTTCACCCCTTCCTTGATAATGCCCAAATTTTACCATTTTTCTCTTTGAAAAGGGGTCATGGTTAACAGGTATCCATATCAATCCATGTGTCCATGCAACAATACCACCTTTCAAAAGGAAAGAGTTTGTCATAATGTATCCACAACATTTGATCCCTCAAGAAAAACGTAAGTATTTTCCTCAATCATAAGCATCAAGAGATGATTAGATACAAAGACAAGTATCTCATCCCAACAAGAACCGTTGGAATGGTGCAAGTACCAAAAAAATCCTCTTATAACTACATATTGTAGAAAATTAAAATACATTAGACCTTTTCATTGAATTTACTATCCATTGGAATGTTCCATGCAAGATGGTCAAACTACATCCTATTGATCACTTTTTCATCATGGAAGAAAATATCAATGTTGAGGGAAATCCTTGGGAAATCAAGGAGAACACTCATTTGTATTTTGTGCACTCGTGAATGAGGAATTAGTTGTGTAATGTGGATTATGCACTCATCCGTGAGCATTAACTAGGGTTTGGGGTTGCCTTTTTCTTTTTTCTTTTCTATCTTTTTGACCCATCGTAATCTAATCCTAGCTAAAGGATTAGGGTTTTAATATATTATAGTTTAAAGAACTAGAGTT
>ML837019.1:29905-42029 GCA_009831015.1 Picea engelmannii | reverse complement strand
GACTTCGTCAACAATTGCATCTGATCATTGCTCATATATTCATTTAAAGATAGTCATTGATTTCGTGAAGTACTAACCCACTGCAAGCACATTCTAGTTTTCTTTGTTTTGTCTCGCAAACAGGTGCGTCATCAGTGGTCTTACCTCTTTGACTATCTCTCTTGGGGCAGCAATCTGTGAAAGGGGTTTTCCTTGACTTGGCCTTTACCCTTTAGCCTTTCTTTAACCAGATTGCCTTAGGGACGTCTCCCTTGGACTTGCCCTCCTAAATAGAAAGAGCTCCCCATCGAGGTGACAGTGGGTGGGGAAGCTCCTGTTACGCCGGTTTCAAGCCCTGACTCAAGTCCTTTGGACCTTTCCTACAAACCGTGCGATAACAGTGTGCATATTGGTCGTTTGATTTTTGGTGTGCTCTTTGATTACTTGTTGGCCCTAGGATTTTATACTGAGTTTTCGTTATCATGGATAGTGGAGTTCCCATAGCTCTCGCTTTTACCGCTACCACCCCCTGGATGTTCACTCATTTCATGGGGACAAATCCGTCTGCTTTTCATAATGGTACGCAGAATTATGACACTCAGTCCATGCCTTAGGTCTCTAATCATTTTCCTGTTAATGCACCTTCATCTTTTCCATCCTCTCCCTGGCCCACTTATGTGAATCCTAGCATTGGATCCGAGGGCACCATGGCCCCGCTGCCTGCATCTTCGTTTGATATGAGTCATGTCCCTCAACCAACTCTCACTGTGGGAGGTTGGAACCTCCCCTCTTACGCATCCAGTCCTAGCTATGTTCCTTCAGGAGCCAGTACTCAAATGGGTGCTTATTCTACTTATTACACCCCATCCGTGTATCCTTTGTCCACCATGCTGGTTCCCTCGAACACTTTTCCCATGGCGGGTCCACATATATCCCCGGGTCTTTCATACGGGGAGAATCGGTTTTACGGTTCAAGCTACCCTCTTCACAGAACCTCTTCACAAGGGGCCAACATACATCCTCACTTGAATAATCCTTATCATACTTCTGTCTCTTCGCAAACTTTAGTGATTATGCCCGTACAAACCTCTTTGGATCAGTTAGGTGGAGGATACTACCTTTCCGGACAGGGACAGGGGGTAAACTAGGACCCTTCCTGGCTTGCAATGTTTCAAAGCCAATCTTTCCCTGGACCTTGGTATCAAATGCCACAACCCACCGCTAGTCCAGTCATTGTCAGTCATACTCGAGCTCCATCACCAACCTCTGCAAGTCATGTTGAAGACCCGCAACCAGCCATTGCTAGTCATGCTGGGGGCATCACTCTAGTCTCCACGAGTCATATCAATGTCACATCTCCAACCTCTGTACATCATGTGGGAGATGACTCTCTCGCCTCTGCCAGTCACCTTGAGAGCATATCACCAGTCGTTGTGAATGACGCTGGGGGCATTGAAAAGCCTAGACGCCTCAGACGTAAGCCTACATTCCTTTGCAAGACTTGCGAAGGAGATCACCTTACTCGTTTGTGTCCAACTACTGTTGGGATACCAGAAGCGTGGCTCTCACCTGAGGGTCCTTTAGGTTCCGAAGTGTCTGTGATTTCCCCACACCTTGTTTCTTCGTTGATTGACACGGTAGTCATGCAAATGCAATCCTCTCCTGACCATACCCCCGTTGTCGAGGGTGATGTGTCCCCTATCCCTGTTGTCACGCGTCCTTTTCAACCGATGGTTGAAGAAGTGGTTGTACCAGTGCAATCTCTGGTCAATCCAACTCTCCTTATGGAGGGTGATGCATCCTTCAACCATGTCGTCAGCATTCCTGATAGCATCCCTTCTGAACAAGAGAGAGTTCTACTCTCCTCGAGTACTCTCCCTTCAAGCCCTGGAGAAGTTCCCTTCGATTGGGATGGTCTTGTGGGGTATCCAATGCCCCCACCTATGTCCTTTCCAATAAGAGACATTATCCGATATATCACGGAGACGATAACCTCCGCTAGCACTTTATCCTACTAGACTTGGAGAGCTTTGGGTTTTCCCAAACTTATGTCGGCTATTCGTTAGATATTGACATTCCACAGAAGTCCAGCACGAGAGCCTTGGCATTCCCCCGTGACTTCCGCCTAGAAACTCCCAAGCGAGTCTGATTTAAGCTCTTTTTTGACTCATCTAAAACACGAAAAGATTGTCGAGTCATTTGTCCCTTTCACACTCGTTAAATTGGACATGAAAGGTCGTGAGTCTGGATTAAGCTCTTTTTTGACTCGTTTTCATAAAGCGAAAAGATTGTTGAGTGAACTTGTCTCTTTCACACTCGTAAATTGGATTTGAAAGGACGTCTATTTGGTAAAAATTTATCCCTTTTTCACACCAAGTAGACTAAAGATCATGAAAAAGGACATTTTTTGGCGTTAAGTTGTGATTGCATCTCATGCCCTTGCTTGTAGTATTGAGCCTATAGTCGGTTCTCGCTTTGCATTATAAACCGTTTGCCTCAGCAGTTTTGCATCCTCAACCAAGAAAAGCCTCGTTTATATCCTTCGCAATTTGACACCCTAAACCCAAGAGGGAACATTCCCCCGAGTGTCCATCTCCCGCATGCATCTTCTTGCATTGAGTATAGGTATGTTCCTCTGCTAGAACTAGTTTTGCTTACTTGCGACACTCGTTTCCTCCTCTGTATCATAGCATTCATTTGTCTATGAAAAAACAAAAAGATGGGAGGCAAGGGAGTATTACCTTATATTGGCAGCAATCGTGTCGCCTTTGAACAGAGCACAAAGTTATTGAGTCCATTTGTCATCATAATTTTGGATTTAGCATGGCCTTAGGAAGCTGAGCTCGTTACAGATATTTTTCTCTACCGACTAGTTACTCTTCCAGTCCCTATGGAGAATTTCATTGATGCCTCCTGCATTTCATGGTTTCATCATTGAGTCTATGTTGTCGGAGTCTTCCATATGTCTCATGCTCTTGTTCAAGGGAAGTCTATCAACCTGTGTCGGTTGTTCCTCAGAACTCTTGACTTTGCATGTCGGCCATACCCTCAGTTTGTCTCAGAATCACATGATACTGTAGTCCTATCACGCACCCTGGTCCTACTTTCATCATTGGTAGGTAACCTTGAACCCAGCAGTCGACATTTTATCATTGGTCGTTGACTGGGTGGTTTCCCTTGTGTTCGACGGCAAGACATCTATTCACACATTGGGATTCATGCAGTGTCTTGGATGCCATTTAGCCTTATTGGTGGTTTCCTCGCCTTTGTCAGCAGTTTTCCTCATTAGCTTCTATTTAGAGGGTATTTTCCGTGTACCGCTTGCACTTGGCACACGCGAAAGACGCATAGGGTCGTTGGTTCGTGAACATGTTCTTCGTCCGATTTCCTCCAAATCATGAAGCTCCTGCTTTGTACCTCGTGCTGAATTATGAGACATGCCTTAATGCTCTCCTTTCAACGGGTCTCCTTCCATCAACTTCAGCTCATCTATTCTAGAAACGAGACCTAGAGGGCTTGCAATCATTAGTGGCAGGTTCTCTCGCCATCGACAGTTGGGAATACATCAATGTCTCCTGATCGATGGATCCTTCAAGTGTTCGACCCCGACTCCTTTATTCACACTTGCAAGAATGTACTCGGTGCCTTGATACCTGCTTTCATTATCGGTAGGTTGTCTCGCGTTTGTTAACGGTATACCTCAATGACCAGTAATCAAACGATGTCTCATTGTGTTCGACCTCAACTCCTCTATTCACATGATGTAGACTTGCACCTTTGGCGGATTGTGTAGAAGACTTGAAAACATCAGTATGTGGTCGCAGCTTTCCTGAGTTGTTGCTTCCTTTTCATTGGACCAGTACCTATATGACTTCAGTGATCATGGGAGATCAGATTGTACTCAATTGTATACAGATATCTTTAGATTGATTTTGAGACTGGTTCTACTGGGCCTTGTTCGTGACTATGACAGCCTTTGGCATGTAACCGCATTTGTATTTGCCTATTCATGGCCACGGACAGTTGTTTGGTATATTTTCACATAGATTTGCAGTGTAATTCAAATTGGAATCCATGCATACAAAGTCAGTGCAGAATGTAATGAGCAACTAGTTCCTCCAACTGGTTCCCCATCACTCCACTTCTAGGTTTTTATAATGTATTTTGGCCATCGCAGATACTCCTCTGACCTCACACAATAGGGGGCATCTGTTATAGCAAGATTTGCCTCACCCTATGCAATCTTGCACAGAGGGCCTTTTTCCATTTCCCTATGTAGACTTTTCATCCCTTTTTGCAAATTCTAGAGCTAAAAAATACATTTTTTCCACATGTACGCACCTTGTTAACTATACAGCATGCATATACGTAGGTTGCACCACTACAGCCCGTGTACATCGGGAAATGTGCCCAGAATTGCAAAATGGTGTCGGGTTTCCATGCCACGACAGGAGATCAATGATCCTTGGCCTTCCATATACTGGAAACGTTCTGACTCGGCCCTTCAGTTCAATTTGAAGGCTATAAATGGGCCAATTCAACTTTGAGAGCAAAGAGGAGAAAGAATTCAACTTTGAGAGCAAAGATACTCTGGAGAAATTATTTACTGCATATTGAGTCTGCATCCCTTTGTCCTTTAAGTCTGAACACAGTGTTCAGCCCCCAAGCTCTTCCCTTATTGATTGAAAACTTCAGTGTCTCTCTTCTATGAGCTTGCCTTTGGTGGAGGATTGAAGTGGTGGAGGCCCGGTTGGAAGGAACTTAGTTTCTCGGTTCCGAACCATGCTGACACGGAAGTCTGTAACTTTTTCACTTCTGTTGATCATATATTAATAGAAATACTCTTTTCCCGTCCAATTGATATCTTGCAAATATTTGAATTATTATTCCATGGGCGTATTTGTTATCTATATTAATGGATTATGCTATTGAATGTGCTAACATCATATATTATCACCATATGCTTGCTCTGCTTGGTTGTTGAGGACTAGTTGCAAGTATATTGCTTTGGGTCAAGTGCTCATCGGTGGACTTCATCGAGCGTCTGGATGAGTAGGCCTTTTATCTTGTCTTGCTAGCATATTTGTTTATATAGCATACTTGAGAATAGAGTCGATTTCTGCCATCATTTCCATCTGTTGTGGTTTACCCTAGCCATAGAGAGATTTTCCTCGTAACACTGTGATGGCTAGTGTTCCAGGGCATTTAGTATACTTTTCTAGCCTAGCAAACATTATTGATTGTCTTAGCAACACCCTTCACACATGCACAATCAATTTACTTTCTCTAATCCATCTTGACCTTGCCCTAAACCTGGATCTAGCTAATCAAGCAACCAAGATAGGGGGTCGTAGACTTGTTTTATCTTGCTATAGGATCCTTTGAGGTTGCTAGGGAAGCCTCCCTTGTCTTGGATCTCTATCCTTCACTAAAACGAGGAAAGTACTTGCTAAGGTGATAGTGGCAATTACTTCCATATGTTACACTAGTCAAGCACCTTGTGAAGGCTTTGCACAAGAGCTAGATTTTATGATAACAAAGACCATCACAAGATCCTATTAGGTGTGTCAGTACCCAAGTAGAGGAGTAGGTCCTGAGAAACCCTTCAAAGTGTAAGTATAAGTGAATGAGATGGTATGGGGTTTACTTCATAGTTATGCTATCAATGACATGCAAGGCCACGTGTGGGTTCATCTACATGAGCACCTTTGTAGAGGAAGCGATTGGTGCTTGAGTTACCCTTTCCTCGGCAGTGTGTGTATTCCAAACCTCTTCTTGCCTTTTGATATTCAATTTATTGCTTTGCAAGTCTCCTTTTCAGGATCATGCATTTATTTTTACTGGAATTAAATTAAGTCCTTTTAATTTGATATGCATTATGTGCATTAGGACTTGGAGCAATCACCTCATAGCAAGGGGTAAAGCTCAAGCTGACTTTTGGCTTTTGATTTGTCATTTGTCATCCCATAATTCCTTTTCTTTATAACATGTTTTTTTATTCTTTTTACTAGTTGCATCAACTTCGGGCATTCTAACCCCTTCTTCTCATAGGAGGGTGAAGGCACGGACCTTTTTGGGATACATGTAATAGCCATTTTCAAAAGATAGGACAACGGAAGGAATTCAGATGGAATGTGTTAAGTATGAAAGGGAGTGGTACGTTACCCCTATCAAGGCCTCCCAATAGTACCCATGTTCCCCAAGAGTGACAATACTGGACTAGCACACATATGATGGCCACCAAGGTGAAAGATGGCAAAAAGCATAACTTCCAAGAATTATGATCCATTATCTAACTTCAACCCAAGATCCTCACCTAAATGCCTAATGGATTAAATATAACACTTTATATGAAACAATGACCAATGTACCTCATGTGTGTTGAGCCTCCATCATTGGATGAACCACGTTGATTGAGTGTATGAGTTGAGAAATGGTGAGGGGGGAGGCAGTTGAGGGGATATTGTTTGTGGAGAATGTTGATCATCATCATTGGGATCACTGTCTGCAAATGTGGATGATGAGGTATGACCTCCTCTAGTTACCCCTAAGTGAGAGGGGGTAACATGGCCCTCTATGGTTCAAAAATCTAGGGTTGAGTTTCTTGAAGACTAACTAGGCCGGCACTGAAAGAGTTCAAACCCTACTTCTCAAGAGCATCATCTGAAGCAAACATACAGTGCCCCAGCCCATTATCCAAGCAATGTTTGGAGCCCATCCTTTTCTCCTTTAGGTTATCTTTCACCTCAACTCCTTCCTACATAGAGTCCGAAGCTTTGGGAACTTTGCCTCTGGGAGAGCGAGGTACCCCTACCTAGCAGTTTGCTAATCTAAGGCCCTACCCTCATCCTACCCCACAAGGCATGCATGAGTTTGGTACTCAAAGGCTTCTCAACTTCTCCAGTCAATGACCATCTCCCCATATTATCTAACCCCTTCAGGGACTTTTTAGATGCTCCATGCCAACTCCTGCCGGCTAAATAGAAACTAAATCAGTCCATCGAAGAGGGCATCTACAAATTGTACATCCATCTTACTTGGACCCCAACCCCAAAGAGCCTAGGCTCAAGGATGGCTTACTATTTAGAGAACTCCTTATACTTGCAGGATGGCATCATTATTTGCCCCTATGGACAAGTCAGGATCCCCCCATGTCAATTTTGGGGGCTCCCAGAGACTCTAGATTGACACCAACCACCATATCCTATGACTAGACAAGACTTGCTAGATGTGCCACTTACGAGAGCCAAAGACAGAGATGTATCTCATTTTCAAGTGCCCCTTTTACTATGCGATCGGAGGACACTACTACTACACCCTATATAGGAACTCTAGGAGCTTCCTCTCCACTTTCTTTCAATATCACAACCAGAAATACTTGTCCCTCTTCAAGAGAGAGATGTATCTCATTTTCAAGTGCCCCTTTTACTATGCGATCAGAGGACACTACTACTACCTATATAGGAACTCTAGGAGCTTCCTCTCCACTTTCTTTCAATATCACAACCAGAAATACTTGTCCCTCTTCAAGAGAGAAATAACCACAGATCTCAATACTTGCATGCCTCGCCTCGTCTTGTGACCACTAGGAGGATCACCTCATACTTCCAAGTTGCCCCATCAGATTAGAGCAAAAAGAAACCAGCAAATCACCATGTTACTTCAAATCATAAAGCAATGAGGCCTCAGGCCTCCTCTCGACCTCCGCCCCATGTGGTCGACCGACATCTTCGAGGCATGCAAGGAGTTGACACACCAGTCCACAAACCACACATCATCAAACTAAGAGACGGACCAGCCTCAAACAAAACCCAAAGTAGGCACCTCCTACCCGTCAGATTATCCCTCAAATTCAATCAAGCAGTTAGGATTATGTTTGGAGTTTCTTTCCTTTGACGTAGGATGGTAGGAGACAAGCGCTTCCTCATTCCCACATTCCCCTGGGATCCTACAATCAAATCCCCTCAACCCTAGCCACTCCTTGAAGGACATCATCCACCATTGCATCGACCCTTTCAAGGCAATTGACGACTCTAATGGTGAGTCGATACCTCGGTTCCCCCCTCACCCTCTATTATTAGGACAAGTAGACCTTGAAATCATTTCCATCTCTCTCTCTCACTCAACAATGAGATCTCCAATCTCAAGCCCTTCTATTGTATAACTACACTTCTACCACTATTGTATCTTCTAATTAGACTTAGCGATTTGCTTAGCTAGACATTTAATTATGTTGCACTATTTTGCTTTTTTTTTCTTTTAGTATTGTTATAGGAGTTTCTTTTGTACTCCCACATTTTATTCACACTGCATGTACTTTTTAGTCCATACTTCATATCTATGGGAGTTGCCATACTTCATATTCATGGTCACTCATGCCTACATTTTGACGTGGAGCCCCCTTGAATTTGACGATGTATTTATCTGAAGACCAATACATGAACCTTTGACCACATATGCATGTATTATATGAGCTGCCATTTTTCCATCATCCTTGTTTGGAACTTGATCCAAGGAGCATGTCACATTAACATTTGTGTTATGTTGTGATGTCCCCATTTTGGGACATTATAACATTACAGAGTGTTATGCCTACCAGAGTAGCCAGATAGGGGTGACAGAGAGTTCAAGAGATATTGAGAGGTTTTATCACGCCCAACTTGCATCGTTCATCATCAAGATCCATTCCGCATAGCTTGGCTTTGGTTCCATTGCGTTCCGACGATTTCTGTAATTTTGAGTTATTATGGGTCATATCTTAATTAAATTCACTAAGAAGGTCATAATGGGCATATTACTTGGAGAGACCTCTTAGTGTAATAGCTCATCGAAATCGGGAAGAAGAACATTACAGGAAAAGATGATGAGAAGTGACTTTCAGTGGTCGAAGAAGCCATAAGGATGGATAAATCACTTTTTAGAGGTAGAATGGTTAATTAATTAACTAATTAAGTGATTTATTCAAGGAATAATAAAATAAAGTAAAAGTCACTGTCAACAACGAATTAGGGTTTCGGGAAGCTATAAAGGAAGGGTAAAGCAACCTAATTCAGAATTATGTTATGTTTTGATGTTGAGATATTTGCAGAGGAGGAGGAAATCAACCCCCTTGTTGTTTTGTGGATTTCTAGAGGAAACCACCACCATTGATCGGTTTCGATGTTGAGAGATACACCCTAGCCTATCGGAGATACCATCCAGGCATTTCACCGTGCATTACAGTGTCTAGTTCAGTGATTGTGCAGCTTAGCCAGTGAGGGCGCAAGTGATTGAGAGAGGGTTTGTGCGGCCACTTCAGACAGTTCAAATTTGGTCGATTCCTTCCAACCCATTAGAGAGCTAGCCAGGGCGCACCTATTGATCCACCTGTCATCATTTTACGACAATGGAATCTTTCGAAAAGTGGAAAACAGTCATTTAGGGCACACCTCTGGAGGAAGCACATTTGGGGTTCCAGGGGACATTTCAGGGCAGATTTGAGGAATCCCTTCCGACCCATTACAGAGGAGACCAGGACGATCGTTTTGAACTATATATCGTCAGATTTCGTCGGTGGAATCACTAGGGCGCACTCATTGAGCCCAAGAGGTGCACAAACCCCCAGGGGGTGACATCTGGAGCTTCAGAGATCGGATCTTCAATCCGACAGTCATTAGGATCAGTCTAGAGACCAGGGCGCATCTTTTGAGACAGTTTCCAGCTCATTCGACGGGTATCGCCATCATGGCCAGTTTTCCAGATTCTACAGCAGTTACCGTGAGCTGCCAGACTGCTTTTTGCCGATCTATCTGTGCATGTGCAGACCAGCACCCATTCTTCTGATCACGGGTATTTCTTATCAGTTATTTTGTATTCCAATGACGATCCATGAGATCTAACTGACGATTATTATATCTGCTTCCAATTATTATTGTATTTCCTGCTTTTTCAGTATTATATATATATATATATATATATATATATATATATATATATATATATATATATATATATATCAGTGAGTTGTGTTATCCATATTTCGCATGCATTGTCTTATATTGCTAAACACATAATAAACTGGAATCCACATGCGAAAATCACCAAGCATGTTCACACGGTAACTCAAACGCAGTCAGAAACCCCTAGAGTATCAGATTTAGTAGCAAAAACCGTAGTTCAGAGGTAGATATCCAGATCAGCTGGATCAGGGATATTTCAGTGGTATCAGAGCCTTCTTCCTGCCAGCCTGTGAAGAAGTGTTTCTCATGACCCCATGATTTCGGGAACAGGTGAAGAATACCCAGAGGGTCGAGGACATATTGGGGACAAGTACATTCAGTACCGCAGAGGTCATAGCAGAGATAGGAGAGATAGAAACCGAAGGGATTACACCCCCTTCCACACTCAGTCAGATACAAAGCCAGAGATAGACGATAGAGAGCATATCAGTTCAGACACAGACGTCGAGATAGAGGAGACTATGGGTGACAGGCGTGAGACACCCGAGGGCAGGGGGAAAGGCCCCGCGATACATTTTGACAGTACGCAGGCCATGTTGAATGACCTAGATAGGGGACAGAGAGACCTGTTGACCGCCATACAGCAGATGAACCTTAGTGCACATATGCTCCAGCATAGCATGAGCACTATAGGTGCCAATGCCGTGGGAGGACCTAGTGGTTCAAAGAGGCAACAAACAAGACAAAAAGGTCATGATGAGGAGTTTGCAAATTGTTTGAGACAATATCAGGAGCTTGGTATGGAATTTCATGCAGACATCTCAGTCAAGGATTTTGCACCATCAAACATCCTGAGTGGTATGAACCCCAACTATCAGGGGACAAGAAGGGGAAGGTGCACATTGTTGAGGTACACTATGACAGTGAGGATGAGGAGGTGCATGAGAAAGCAACCACATATTCCTATTTAGAGCAGTCAAATGAGGCTAGTGACTCATGCGCATCTGATGGACAGTTGGATGGACATGATGATAGCACATATTCTTCATCTTCCCTACCAGGCAGTGTTGAGACTTCAACACTTCAGCATAGTGATGACATTTGTGAGGATTCATATGTGTTGGCACTTGGACGTGATGAGATTAGGTGGTTGGATGACCAACCATTGGGTGTAGACGTGGCTTCCAGGAAGTCATGTATGGAGGTTGATGAGTGATCCACATTTTTCATCTTCTCAGTCACCTATGCTAGCCACGACACATGAGGATATCAGTGGCATTCCTGATATGGTACAGGAGCCTTGTGTGGGGATTGTACACAAGGGACCTATGGATCTGCAGACCCAGGAGGAGAGGTATGGCTTGGAGTTAGTTGAACTTACACATACCTATCAGTATGAGGAGAGTGAGTCACCATTCCTGGAGATTCCATTGATGGACTAGGTTGTGGAGACTAACAGCTTGGGATCGATCTATAATGATGAGGATGCACTCCTTATTGGTCGGGATGACCATAACACGTGTCGGGACACATCTATATGGGATCCAGGCGCAGATGATATTAGTAGGGTGAGTGCACAGGAGGATACAGTTGTCCATAAAGGATACAGTGCGATTTAGATGGGGGTTGCAGTTGGTGATGGCGTGCAGTGGCATACAGGAGGACTCAGTAGCACAGTGGACAGTGGGCAATTTAGTACCTTATCTTTTGAGGAGTGTGTTGTTGAGGATTCCATTATTGACGCTAGCAATGAGAGGCATGAGATTGCACCTCAACAGGGTTGTGATCAGGGGTCACAACACTTGACAGGACAGTTGAGAGTCAGTGAGGACATGATCATGGCAGCCACTAGATGCATTGACGATACACACGCATTGGTGGCAGGTTATTGTTGGAGGGCCTCGATGGCACATGATAGTTCAGATAGGGGACTTGCCATTGATGACTTCCATACACTCATGGAGAGAGTGACTATGATGAGGGCCAACTACTAGCAGTTATTGATGGATAGGGATTACGTATTGGAGATTGGCGAGATGTATCATAGGGCACTGAGGGAGCAGGAGGTTGAGGTGGAGCGACTCACTCATGAGTTGGTGAGCACACGAGGATTCTTGGAAGGCACACAGACAACCCTTCAAGAATCAAAGTCCAAATTAGATGAGCTCCCTGAGGAGACTGGTCAGAGATACACTATATCTATCTCG
>ML837017.1:46357-58347 GCA_009831015.1 Picea engelmannii | reverse complement strand
TAGGATACGAAATTTGAAAACAAGAAACCCACTCCAAATGTCTCGAATGCTCTTGATGCTTCTCTGATAAGAACCTTATGTCATGGGCATATAATATATGTTTTTCATTTACCTTATTCATCCATGAAGTCTAGTCCTCCTCCTTCTCCCTCTTCTGGTGAAAGTATCACTACTAGTAACCATAAGTCTAAAAGGAATAAGAAGAGGAAGAGTAAGAAGAAGAAGTCACCAACCTCTACTAGTCATGTTGGAGACCAGTCACTAGCCTCTGCAAGTCATGTTGGGGTGCTAGTCCAGCCACCACGAGTCATAATGGCAATAGGTCACCAACCTCTATGAGTCATTTTGCAGAGCAACACCTAGCCACTGCAAGTCATGTTGGGGGTAAGAAAATAGCCTTTGTGAGTCATGTTAGAGACTAGGACCTAGCCAATGAAAGTCATTTTTGGGGCACAAGTTCAGTCACTGAAATTCATACTGGAATCGAAAAACCAACCTCTGCTAGTCATGTTGGAGTTATGTCACCAACCTCTCTCAGTCATGTTGGATATTTGGAACCAATCACTGCAAGTCATACTAGCAATAGTTATCCAACCTTCATGAGTCATGTTGGATATATGCCACCAACATCTGCGAGTCATGATAAGGTAAACATTCTAGTCACTACAAGTCATACTGACATCAAGCAACCAACCTCTATAAGTCATGCTAGGAGCATGGAACCAACCTTTGCAAGTCATGTTGGGAGCATGTCACCAATCTCTGCAAGTCGTGTTGGAGACCAACTACCAGCCTCTACAAGTCATGTTGGAAGCATGTCACCGGCCACTTCAAGTCATGATGGGGGAATTGATACTATTGAGAAACCTATACAAATCAGATGTAAGCCCAATTTACCTTGTAAGCTTTGCAAGGGAGATCACCTTACTCATTTGTGCTCCGGTATTCTAGAGGTACATAGTCTGTGGTCTTCGTCTGATTGTACTTCTAGTCCTGACACATCTTAGATTTCCCAACATCCTTTTCAGTCATTGTTGATGAAGTGGTCAACCCGTTGCATTATTTGGTTGATCCTACTCTTCTTTTGGAAGGTGATGCATCTCTTGACCGTGTTTTCTCATAGCATATTAAACCAACAATTGAGGAAGTGGTCGTTCTAATGCAATATTCGGTCGATCCCACTCTTCTCTTAGAGAGTGATGAGTCTACCAAATTGGTCACGCCGATGCAATCTTCGGTCAATCCCAATATTTTTTTGGGGAGTGATACGTCTTTAGACTATGTCTTTAGCATTTCCATTTTAGTACCTTCTGAACAAAGGGACATTCCACTCTCATCGAGTATGCTCCCTCCAAGTCCTAGGATGGGTTTTTTTATTGGGATGATCTTGTTGAACCTCGCCTTACTTCTTCTGCACCTTTCCAAATAATGGTTAAATTTAATTCAACATGCATTTTCCATTGTATTGTAGATGAAGGAGCCTTCGCAAGTATTTTATCCTCCTTGGCTTGGAAAGGTTTGGGTTGTCCTAAGCTTGTGTCAACTACCCATGAGTTGCTATCTTTCGACGGAAGACCTAGTGAATGTTTGGGGATTCTTCCTCAGTTACCTATCACTTTAGGTGGGAAGATTATCTTAGTCGATATTTTAATGGTGCCAGGATCTTTAGACTTTAATATGCTTCTTGGGCGTGATTATTATACGAAATGAATGTGATGCATTTCCGTCACAACAGAAGCATTGTCACTATTGATCATCTTTCATCTGATATTAATCACCATCCTATTTCAGCTTTAGCTCAGGCTTCTCCTTTTCTTGTTCCTAGTGTTCAAGTAGACTTTTTCTCACCTTAGGTGAATTATGTGGTGTCTTATCTTCAATGTTCAGTTGCTTCTGAGAAGGATCATTTATAGTTATGTTCACCTTCTCAAGACAAGGTCTCAACAATTGATCAGGTGTTGTATCCAATGGGGGAATATAATCCTTTGTCTTCCTATTTTGGCCCAAGTAATTTGGCACTTCCTCTTGATTCTTATCTTACTGTTTGTGAGACCTAGAGCCCTGTTAATGGTGAGTCTTCAAGTCTCGGTTTCTTGGATGTTGAATTTCCTTTAGATGAGGCTATACTTGAAGCTATGATTTTGTATTTTTGACCTCCTCCTAAACAGGAAGATTTATAGGTTGGTTACCAAATAATCCCTTGGCCTAAGCCTAGAAATGGGCTCTACCTAGATAAGTACTATGCATAAGCCGCAAGGCCATGCGGTACTTTGTACATATTGTATTTTTAGGGTTTCTATTTCAAGTTTTGTATTCCATGGAACTTGTTATTATAATAGGCTTCTATATTGGACTTATTAACTTCTAGGTGAGTGTTGTTGGTCTTATATACAAGACTTTGGAGACATTTTTCTTTGGTACCTTTTTGTCACGTCGATCCATTTTGATAGGTAATGATCTTGAAACTGGCATATAGGTTAGATTTTCCCCTTCATTCATTTTTTCATTATCCATTTCCTATTTCATTTTCCTTAGGATCAACCCCACTGATTTATGACACAGAACCTCCTTTGTTGTTTAGAAGTGTTGTAATTCATGTGCTAGAGCCTACTATTCATGGGTTCCCTAGTTAGAACCTTGTTCGCAATTTGGCGCCCATGCTGAAATACTTTCATAGGCTTGAGGGCCCTATTTAGTCCTACCATGACTTTGCATTGAAGCCTCATGTCTTCTTCTCATTCTTATTATGGATAATACCCTATGGGGCTCCCTCATTTATGTGTTAAGTTGTGATATTGCATTGCATTCTGTTGCTTGGAATTTTGAGCCTAATGTTGGCTTCAACTTGTTGTTCTTTAGCCTCTTCTGCATTCTCGCTAGTTGTTATCCTTGCAATCTTTTCCTTTGCAATTTGACACATGTATCCTAGGAGGAAACATTCCAATGAGTGTCCATATCCTGCACATGATTCCTTGCATTGAGAATTGGTATGTTCCTTACGCTTGGAACTAGTTTGCTTGCTTGCGACACTTGTTTCCTCTGTGTATTTTAGCATTATTTTACCATTTTCAGATTTTCATAATATGAAAAAGACAAAAAAAAAACAATAATAAAAAAGGAGTGTGGAATGAGTCTTCTTTACCATTATTGGCAACATTTGAGTCACCTATGAACAAAGCACAAAGTGTTGAGTATAGTCTCAACAATTTGGGTTAGTATGAATTTAGGAAACTGAACCAGTTACATAGAGTTGTTACTCCTTCAACTAATTATTCTTCCAGTCACTATGGAGAGTTTTATCATTACATCATGCATCATAGACTTATGTCAATGTTCATTTTCATTTCATGTTGCCTAAGTCACATATTGTGTAGTGTTCTTTTTTAGAGGAAGTTTGATCCTGTGTCAGTCATTTCATAGATTCTTGAGTTTGCAAGTTAGCCTTCTCGCGTGTCAATTAAATCTCATAATCAAAAGTATCATTTTCCTATAATCGTGCTGGTATGAAGGGTCCCCATTGACTTGTCGGTGGGTTAATCTTTTATCAACTACAACAAATTTCTCTGAGATTTTGACCTAGAGTCACACCCTGGACTTATTTACATCATTGATAGGTGATCTTGTGCTCAACAAATGACATTCCATCATTGGTCGTTGACTATGTGGTTTCCCTTGTGTTCGAGGGAAAGAATATTATTCACACATTAATATTTGTTTAGTACCTTGGATTCCATTTGTCCCCATTGGTGGTTTCCTCGCCTTTGTTGGCAGTCTTCATTTTTTGTTGTTATTTAGAGGGTCTCTTTCATGCACTATTTACATTTGGTGCATGCATGAGACGTACTTCGTGGTGGTCCTTTCAATATTTCATCTGAGTCCTTCCAAATATTGTGCCTTCTGCTACTCCTCGGACTGGTTGATGGGGGATGCCTAATTCCCTCCTTCCAATGGATTTCTTCCTATCATATTCAACACATCTTGCTTTGGGATAGGGATGTAGAGTCATTATTAGTACCTTGGTGCTTGCAGTCATCTGTGGTAGGTTCCCTCGTTATTGATAGTGGGAATACATCAATGTCCTTTGATTGATAGATTCTACCAGGTGTTCGACATCAAATCCTCTATTCACACTTATTATATTGTACTAGGTACCTTGACACCCATTATCATTATTGGTGGGTTGTCTCGTGTTTGTTAACGGTATACATCAATGATCGGTAATCAACTGGTGCATCATTGTGTTCAACTTCAACACATATATTCACATAGTGCAGACTCGTACCATGGCAGTTTATTTCAAGACCTCGAGAATGTAGTATCATCACCTCTTTTATGATGTTTCCTGAGTTGTGATTGGAAAATACCACTCCTTACATTAGTACTTGTGAAGGATCAATTATCCAACTCTTGCCCCCATAAATCCTTCACTGATTATGAGACATAGATCCACTGTGTATCTCTTTTGTGGCTATGATATCTATTTGACATGGATCCACCGTGTATCTCTATCATGGCTATGATCTTTGTTTGACATGGATCCACCATCTATCTCTTTTGTGGCCATGATCATTGCATTTTGCATATACATTCTTCATGGATTCACATTGTACTTGATTGGTGGAAATGATTGTAATCACACTTGAGCATGGGTATGCCCACCTTGGGAATTAATTTTTTTGACTTGTTTATGTGGTTGGTTGATGTTATTAGATTGGATTCTGATGACCTTCACCCTGACTTACTTCTCTTCGAAGACTTATAATGTATTTCGACCATCAGTTTCTCTTTTGACCTCACACATTAGGGGCTTCTATTATAGCGTCAATTTCCACCATTGAAGCATTGACGCACTTATTTTCCTAGTCCCTATCTTACTTGCAGACAACTCTTCCCCTTACCTCCTTGAGACCTTCTAAAAAACATCTTTCTGAAAGTTGTACACGCCCTAGCAGTTATACAACATGCGTATACGTGGGTTTCTCCAAGTCACGTACATGCTAATGAATTCTTTAAAAAATACATTTTTTCCTAATTAAATGTTGATTTATGGGTTTGGTTAGTTTCCTAACTCCTTTTACCCATACTCAACTATCTTTAACCAACTAGAGACGACATAAATAGAGCATTTTGTCCAAGGAGAAAGGTAATGATTCATTGCATACCAGAGAAAAAATTCATTTGCCTACACCTACCATGTTTGTAAGCCGATACACATCCCAATCTCTACTGGTTATTGACTTGGAAACCCTTGTTTCCAGCCTTCTTTGATCACCTTCCTATCTTAGGAGTTTCCCTTATATCCTCCTTGAGTCTGTTGGTGAATCGAGAGTAAAAAGAAACCCTTATAGCAAGATCTTGGGTGGAGGGACCCAAAGTCTTTTTCGATAGGGCAGTGCTCCACAGGATAGGTATACAATGTAACTACCAAAACTGTTGAATATTTATAAGAAACTCATTCCTTTAAAAAACATTGTGTTTGTAATGTTTAATTTGTAATAATTTCGTATATGTTTTGTAGAACATTAGTTGCTTTGATTATTCCTTTACATATAATGGGTAGTTATTCGTATAACTACCTCTCTGTGTAGGCTTGTATGTTTGAAGTTCTTTCATGTTGCAGAGGAAACTATTGGTAAAGAGCGAGAAGATTCCAGGATTCGGGAACGACGTCGAACATAGGAATGCCAATTAGTTTATCCTTCTTCTCCTATAGATATTTAGTTATTTCAATTGAATCGGTTACAATATATTTTTTGTTTGTTCTCTTTGGAATTTTCTTTCTTTATAGTCATATATTTGCTATAGTAAGCCCACTACTGTAGGGGATTTTTCCTTGAAAGCAACCCTCGCTACTAACCCATAAAATTAAATTTTATTTTTCTGATACCATTAATTAAAATGCATGTAATAGGTTAAAACACCCATGCATATAACAACAATTCCAATAAAAATGAATGCAATTAATTAACATACACACGGTAGCATGTAATTACTAAAAAAAATGGAGTTTGTGCACAACAAATTAAACCCATAAATAAAGATATTGAACATATATAAAACACTTATCTTTTAAATCAAATGTGCAACCCATTGCAGAGGAAGGGTGTACTACCCAACCATAGACCTACTGCTTTGAATATCAATATAAAGTCACCCATGAGCTAGGGCTAGGATCCAGAAGAAAGGGTGTCTCCTAAGTGTGTCTTTTGTCCACTCACAATATGCTAGTTTCCTACATCCATCCCAATCCACCAAATCTCTTCCCCACAACTTGCACAACCTAAGGAAAGGGATACCCTTCTCTATTACATAGTCCCTCAAGCTATACCCCTTCCCTTGAGGGCTCCAACACAGGCTAGATAAGAATCTCTCTTGCTGGGGACTTCAGGCAATTACAACTACAACAACAAACTTTGATCAACAAATCATTTTCTTTGCACAACAAAACTCACTCTATAGACCTAACAACTTGCTTCTTCATGCATTTTACATCTCCCGCAAGTTTTCCACAAAACCCAATATGGATATCCTCGAATTATAGCACTCAACACCCTCTTGCTATCCCAAAATATCCATGTAAAAAGTTCCTACAATAACCATACAAATTTTCTTTTTTACCTAAGCATGTTGACTCTCACATTCCCCAATGTTGATTGTACTCAACCCTATGCTCTCAATAACTATGTGAAGTGACTTTTCACCCAATGCTCTTACATGTATTCAATGATTGGGTATTTGATCCACTCAAAGGGAAAGTACAAGGTTCATACCAAAAACAATAATAAAAGGAAGTGGCATGGGATTAACATACATGAATAATCCCCCCTTAAATCCCCTCCTGTCTTGTGGAAACTTAGTCCCCATGACTTTGTCCATGTCCATCTATAGTCAGCGTTACATTTTATTTTATTAATTCGATATACAATGTTTACATATTACATCACTTGGCCCATGACCATATATCATATTTACATTATACATCACTAAAATGGGGATTAAAAACATGGATGTTACATTCCCTTCCCCCCTACAATTTGCACCATCCTCGATGTACAACACCATATTGGTATACATATACAATATTTACATCATAGTACTTTATACTTTTACAATTTCACAACTTCTGCAACAATTCCAACCAACAATATCTCGTTCCTTGAAACCTGCACAATCCAAGGAAGTGTACTCCTTTCTCTTGACCGCAATCCCTCAGGCTCTAAAACAGATTGGACAACAAGTATCTGAGATGTGGCTCCAGGAATCTATCTTCCAAAATGGAGCCGTGCACACTTATATACAAATGTACATTCAATTTTCTTCAAAATTTGAAAAAAATGTGGGTACTCCTTTTCCATGGTCTCCTTGTGCTCCCACGTAGCATATTCAAGATTGTATCAATTCCATTGAACCCTTACTAGGAAAATGGATTTTTTTTCTGAGCACTCTGAATTTCAAGTCCAGTATGCACACTAGTTCCACCCGAAATTCCCCTTCATGTTCCACCTAGATCACAATTCAATCAATTACGTGGTTAGGATTAGGCACATATTTATTCAATAAAGACACATGAAACATGGATGCAAAAAATGCAAGAGTGTATGAAAAAGGGCCTATATTCTCTAGAAATTTGAACGACCCACATTATCATTTTTCCAACTTTGGGAAACTTCCCAATCTTAGCAAGCTCCTTTTATCCTTTAATTTAAAAAAAAATGTGCTCACCCACTTTGAATTCCTTGTAAGTCATGTTTTTATCTACATAACTCTTTTGTCTGTCTCGTGCAACCTTTAAATTATGCTCGATCATTACCATTCTCTCTTCCATTTCCCTCAATAATTCTTTCCCAATAATTGAATTGTCTGCTAGTTTATCCCATCTCACTGGCGTGTTGCATTTTCTTTCATACAAGGCTTCAAATGAGCTCATGTTCAACAATGCCTAGTATCCATTATTGTAAGAAAATTCAACTAGATGAAGGTAGTCTTCCCACTTGGAAGGGTGGTCCATTACATACATTCTTAGCATATCTTCAATTATCTTGTTAGTCCTCTTTGTTTTCCCATTTGATTATGGGTGATATGCTATATTGAAATTTAAGTTTGTCCTGAATCCTTTAAACAACCCCTTCCAGAATTTGATGTGAACTTGAGATCTCTGTTAGAAATAATTCCCTTGGGTACACCATGTAGCTTGGAAATTTCCTTCATGTAAATTTATACAATGTTGGTTGCCTTATGTGTTAGCTTCACTAGAATAAAATGGGCAGCCTTAGTTAATTTATCCACCACTACCATGATGGAATCATGTTGTTTTACAGTCCTTGATATTTGAGTAATAAAAGAAATTGTAGCAACTTCCTATTTCCACTTAGGAATGTGTTAGCACTAGAAGTCACCCTCAGATTTCATCGAAGGTAAGCCCAGTACCCATCATAGTTTTATGTCACAGGTTGTTTTTAAAGAGATAAAATGGGCACAGGCTCAAGAAAATATCGTTTTAACTTAGAAAATAGGGACCGGCATGTACAAACATGTGAGGTCTTGATCAACTTCAGTCAATGATCAAGGGATCAAATTTTGCTCAAAAATTCAAAGTGATCGGAATTGATTCAAACCGGACGAGAGCGTAGGCCTCGTCGTTGTGAACCCAAAGCAACTCATTTCGTCTCAAACGGACGTCGGGAGTGAGAGATATTGCAATCTGTTCATAAAGTCAAACAGGGAAAAAAATGATGCTGACTGTACAGTCCATACAGGCTGACGTGGCAGGGCCGTACGACCGTACAAAAGTGACATGGCATATTATGATTGGCAGGCATGGTCGAATCATATGGTGACACATGGCATTTCGTTGGCTAGTGGTAAGGTGCCACGTGGCCCAATCATGGGCTACCATGTGGCACCCCTTTATTGGTTCATGGGTCGTTATGTAAAATTATTGGAGTCCGTGGGGTTCGACCCCCATACCTCCCCCACCGCATAGCTTTCACAAACTCCGACCGACTGATGGGTTACACATTATGCCTTGTAATATATGTGAGTTTAATTATATTTCAATTCGAATATTGTAATCGTTGGCACGGAGTCGGGCCGGGGCTTAGCCCCGGCCTATGGTCATTTGATTTCATATGTGACCATACCATATATGGTATAGCCCGACAGTTGGATTGGCATGGAGTTTATATTACATAGCCTATGGTTCTATGTTGCATGCCATATTCCCACGACCGGAGCGGGGAGTTAACGTGGTTGGCACGGTTGTAACCGTTTGGCCCCTTTTGCCTATACGCGCGATCGTATGAACCCCTATGTGCACAAGTGCTAGGCGGTTAGGGGCTAGCGTGCCCTTAACCATCCTACGGTTTGCACCGTTGGTGCAGTTGTGCCCGGTGCTTGGTTTTCACGCTATTTATTGCGTGTGTGCCAGGTTCAATTGACAAGGGTGCAATTTGTAGATGCAGAGACAACAAGCTTGAAGAAGAAGACTTCCAAGAGGCCTAACTTCTTCGTTTTTCGATCGATTGAGGTGCCGAAAGAGCCTAGACAGGGGTTTTTGGACGCTCTGAAGCCATTGGAGCAGTCGGTTTGTCAGTTTGAGCATTGTAAGACATGTTTTTGAGCACTTTTGAGAAATTAATAATAATGATCCATTGGAAGCTGGACCAGGAGATGTATCCCAAGAGAGGGGTGAACTCCTTTATCAATTGCTATGTTTATGTGCTTATGTTCATTGATTATGCTACTGTCTATGTATAATTTACATGAATAATCCCGTATTCTATGTGTCGCAAATTGATCCATTTGCTTTAAACACATAACATTTACTTTGCAACAATTTCAAGTATTTCAAGTCTTCTTCATTTTTAGATCAAGTTGGTATTAGAGCACTGGTTTTTGAAGACTTGATTGTTTGCAAGTTTTGTTTTTGATGCTCACAAGGTTGAAACTCACAAGAGGAGAAGGTCAACTTGTGGAGCCAAGTTCTTATCCGACGAGGAGGAATCATATACCATCACCGCAAGTTTCAGGGAGACATTCACAAAGCATGGCTCATGAAGAAAGTCATGAAGGTGTTCCTGTCGAAGATGAAGATCTCAGAAAGGTTGTCATGGAGATGAGAGAGATGATGAAGATCTTGATGGAAAGGAACATATTGTCACAGGGTGAAGGCTCCAACCCTTCAATGCATAAGGGAGGCAGTGGTGACAAAACTCCAAACGAAAATGGAGGGAATGGTGCTTCTCCACCACCCTCTCCTCCATCATCATCTTCTTCTTCTTATTCTTCTTCTACCAGTTCGATACCTCTTCCGAATTCTCCAAAGGGGCATGGTAAAACTACTTCACAAATTCCTTCATTAAATCTTGATAAAAAATTTGAATTGCCAATATACAATGGAGAAGTTAATGTTGAGAAGTTAGATAATTGGATACGTCAAATTGAAGTATATTGTAGAATACAAAAAATTCAAAATGATGAAACCAAAATTCAGATTTCTTCATTAAGATTGGATAGTGCAACACTTATTTGGTGGGAATCCAAGACTCGGGAGGATATGAAAAATCATGGTAAAATTTTGCTTTCTTGGAATGATTTCATTATCGCAATTAAAAAACAATTTTATCCATTGGCATATAAACAAAAGGCAACTATGGAATGGCAGAATTTTAGACAAGCTAAAGGACAGAATGTACAAAGATTTACTCAGGAATTTAGGAGAAGAGCTTTGGTTTTGGGAGTAGATTTGTCTTCTCAGGAAACTTTTCTCAAATATATTGGAGCTTTACAGAGCTATTTGATACATACTATGCTCATGTTTAATCCTTCGAATCTAGATGAAGTTTGTGTACAGGCTACTCATTTGGAAGAAAGGGGAAGGAACAACACTCATGAGGGTAACAAGAAGACATTCAGCCATGGAGACAAGGGAAAGAAGAAATTCAAAGGCAATGGCAGGAAGAATGCTGCTGTGAAGAAAGAGGGAGAAAAGTTCACATGTAAACATTGTTCAAAAGATGGCCATGATGAATACCATTGTTGGAAGCTTCATGCTGAAAGAATACCCAAAAAGTTTGGCAACAACAACAAAGGGAAGTCAAAGACTGTTGCGACTGTTCAATAGGATTTAGGTTCGGATTCAGGTGATGAAACAAAGATCGCAGCCATGGGTTACCAAGGTAATGGTTCTGTTGCAAGTACTAGCTCTTCAAGTAATACTAATGCCAATGTAACTCAACAAGAGAAAACGAGAATTGAACTTTTTCATATAAGGGTTGTTTCAAAGCATACTAAGATAGACACTTTATTTGATTATGGATTTGGATCTCAAGCAAACCTTATTTCTAAAGAGACTGTTAAGAAACTTAAGTTGGAAACAAGTCCACATCCTAATCCATACCCTCTTGGTTGGATATGTGATAATGCTAAGTTACAAGTAACAAGAAGGTGTAAACTTAGGTTTTCTATCACTGCAAATTTCGTTGATGATGTAGAGCTTGATGTTATTCCATTGGATATTTGTGGTATTGTGTTGGGAAGCCCATATTTGTATGATAGGAAAGCTATTTTCTATCGTCAGGAGAATAAGTATCATTTGTTTAAAGATGGGGTTGAGTACATTGTTAGAGCTCACACTAAGAAGATGAATTTATCAATTATAAATGCAGGGCAAATGAAGACGTTAGTTAATGCTAGTAAGAATTTTGTTCTCTTAATGATCAAACCTAAAAATGATGTTGAGAACAAAGCATTTCAAGGTTGTGATACAAAGTTAAAATCCGATCTATTTGAAGTTGTTAATCAATATGATGACATGTTTAAAGAACCTAAGGGGTTACCTCCGAAAATAGGAATCCAACATGAAATTCAGTTACAACAAGATTGTCCACTTCCAAACATTGGTATGTATAGAATGTTAGTTATGGAAAATGCTGAGATTAAAAAACAAATTCAGGAGTTGTTAGACAAAGGGGTTATTGTACCAAGTTCTT
>ML837017.1:19406-46257 GCA_009831015.1 Picea engelmannii | reverse complement strand
ACCCTCATCTTCACATAGACTGAAAATAGTCTTTTGGAGGTCCAAAAGCTTCCCAATGGGGAGGTGTGATCAGGGGATCAAATTTTGCTCAAAAATTCAAAGTGCTCGGAATCACTTCAAACCAGACGAGAGCGTAGGCCTCATCTTTGCGAACCCAACACAACTTGTTTCGTCTCAAATGGACATCAGGAGCAAGAGATATTGCAATCTGTTCATAAAGTCAAACAGGCAAAAAAAAATGATGCTGACTGTACAGTCCGTACAGGCTGACGTGGCAGGGTTGTACGACCGTACAGAAGTGACGTGGCATATTATGATTGGCAGGCATGGTCGAATCAGATGGTGACATGTGGCATTTCGTTGGTTAGTGGTAAGGTGCCATGTGGCCCAATCATGGGCTGCCATGTGGCACCCCTTTATTGGTTCATGGGTCGTTATGTAAAATTATTGGAGTCTGTGGGGTTCGACCCCTGGACCTCCCCCACCGCACAGCTTTCAAAAACTCCGACCGACCGATGGGTTACACATTATTCCTTGTAATATATGTGAGTTTAATTATATTTCAATTCGAATATTGTAACCGTTGGCAGGGGGTCGGGCTGGGGCTTAGCCCCGGCCCGCGATCATTTGATTTCATATGTGACCATACCATATATGGTATAGCTCGATAGTTGGATTGGCGTGGAGTTTATATTACATAGCCCATGGTTCTATGTTGCATGCCATATGCCCACGACCGGAGCGGGGAGTTAATGTGGTTGGCACGGTTGTAACCGTTTGGCCCCTTTTTCCTATACGTGCGGTCGTATGAACCCCTATGTGCCCAGGTGCTAGGCAGTTAGGGGCTGGCATGCCCTTAACCATCCTACGGTTTGCACCATTGGCACGATTGCGCCTGGTGCTGGGTTTTCACACTGTTTATTGCGTGTGTGCCAGGTTCAATTGACAAGGGTGCAATTTGTAGATGCAGAGACAACAAGCTTGAAGAGGAAGACTTCCAAGAGGCCTAACTTCTTCGTTTTTCTACCGATTGAGGTGCCGAAAGAGCCTAGACAGGGGTTTTTGGACGCTCTGAAGCCATTGGAGTAGACGGTTTGTCAGTTTGAGCATTGTAAGACATGTTTTTGAGCACTTTTGAACAATTAATAATAATGATCCATTGGAAGCTGGACCATGAGATGTAGCCTAAGAGAGGGGTGAACTCCTTTATCAATTGTTGTGTTTATGTGCTTATGTTCATTGATTATGTTGCTGCCTATGTATAATTTACATGAATAATCCCTTATTCTATGTGTTGCAAACTGATCCATTTTCTTTAAACACATAACATTTACTTTGCAACAATTTCAAGTATTTCAAGTCTTCTTCATTTTTAGATCAGTCAATAAGTTGAGCTTAAGTGCGAGAAGAGGGAAGACTTGGTGAGAGAGGCGAACGAGAATACTATAGGCATTAGGCCTTCCAGCAGCTCGGAGAGGAAAATATCAAACTCAAGATCAATCTTGAGATCAAACTTCAGACACTAAAATATGGTGCAAGCAACATAGTCCCAACAAAAGAATAGTCAAACCTCCATTACCCTGCAACTGCAACAACTCGACTAGATCATTCATGCCCAAGCCATTTAATGTAATAAGAGAAAAGATAACACAATAAATTGATTAAAACTGGTGAAGATACTACTGTGATTGAACCTACATCACAACAACATGACTACCCTTGACTGGATCATCCATGCTCGAGTGTTCTAACACAACTATTACATAGAAATGAAAAGGAAGATAAATTTCATTAAACAAGAGGTCTCAAATATAGATACATAACTAGAAGAACCAAAGCTTCATTAAAACTTTACAATACAGGAGCCTAGCTCAACCATCGACCATAACAAAATATCAAAATGACTCCTACATACTCAGAACAATTCGCCACTGCCAGCAGAGGCGTGCCCAAGTCTTTTCATTCAAGGATTTACGTCTGCATGTTCTCTGGAAGACTGTGCATGCAGTCTTCTATCAGACACAAGCTTCTGTTAGACGCAATCATGTTTCACTAGGAACCTGTAGAAGAACCGACTTGTTGACAGTCTAGCTTGGCTTTCATTTATGTGGTGAGATGAGGTTTCAACCACCTCTCTCACTTTCATTAACTGCCTGCATTGGGATTGAAACACAGCTTAATGACAAGGGGGCGGCCACACGTTGCTCTCGAATAGGATGCTATATAAACATGTGATTGTGGGGCTGCTCAAAGATGGTTTGGGTTCACACCACTTTTGAGCCCGCAATCCACCACCTTTTTCCACGTAGTCCCTTTGCCAAACCACAGTTTCAATTGCAGGATTGCTCAAGAAAATTATCGCCCGAGAACGTCGCATCCCCTCAATGGACTATGGTTGTCAATCTTGTGATCTTGGGTGAGGATTTACGATTAGCGACTCAAATATTCCCTCTTCATATCAATGGATCAGATCTTCCCTTTTCGAATCGACGTCTGAGATCTGCTTCATGATTCAGGATTTGGAATTTTCAAACTTCAAACTTCATTTTCCCCAAGCAAATTCTCTAGAGTTAGGGATTTGATGACGCATGGTTCTTGGATTTGGATGGCCAAGATCCACTTTGGATCTTCGGGACTTCGGCCACTTCGGGACTTCGAGCACTTCGATGCTTCGGGACTTTAGGCACATTGGGCGCTTCCTGTGTAGACCAAAGACTTGGGTGATCTATTTCCCTTGACACCTATATGTGATAATATTTGTCTCCATAGGGGATGGCATGCTCCCTGTGAGCTGCCAAGAACAAATGGTTCTAGTTGACTTCTGCATTGGTCTATGGATTCAAGCTCAAAACACCCTGCTGAGGAATACAAGTTGATAAGTAAAAAAATGAAAACAAACATACATGGGCTCCATAGGAGATTATTTATATACAATTATAGACTAATTGATTTTTACATGGTTCTAGGTGAAAGCAATTTCCACCATATCCATTCAAGTAACTTCCTGACTGGAAGTTATTTTACTCTGTCAGCGACTGATAACAGATGATGCAACTATGACAACAGAACGATTACATCCTTCATATTTCCTATGAAGGCTGAAGTTGAGATAAAGTTAGGCAGATCTAAGGCATGAAGGAAATGAAGCTCCATGTACTCACTGACAGGATCATAGAACGAGTGGAAAACTCTAGAAAATTTGTAACAGATAGCCCGATCTGCTCCACAATTGCTCAGACATAGTTGAATATCTCTGGTAAGCACAGGTGGATGAGAAGCTGATGCAGTCTAACTAATCCCAGGTGGTGGTTTCTCACTTACAGGCTCTGGACAAGCTATAAACTACACCTCTGACTGATCCTCTTCTTCTTTATGGCTCCCCCAAGGATCAGATTCATAATCATCATACACAGAAACCATGAAAAAGCTCTGATCTTCATCACCTTTGCAGGGATATTCATCAAAGATGGGATACTCTCGGTTAGTATCTGCAACAACTTCTTCCTCGCAAGAAGGGTTTCTCAAAACATCTGATTCAGGGACAGAGATATCCTCCGCATTTTCCTCATAAGAAAAACAAACAACATTTTCCTCAGTCCCATATCCAGGAGAAATATCTACTGCAGAAAACATTTTCTCATAGACATCAGAATTTTCAAAAGAGACATGTTGGTCTTCATGAACATCTAAAAGAGCAGATACATCTGAAATGATTCCAGATGTTTCTGTGCTACAATCATCATAATGAATATCATCCAACACCTCTAGACCTTCATAGCAAATAATTTCCTCCACAGTAAAAACTTCATCACAAATATGGTTTTTATGGCTAGCAGAATCTTCATGAAACAAGGAAAACTCATCACAACAATTTTCATAAAGACACTTGGCTGTAAAATAATATTTACAAAACAAATTGAAAGCTACATGAAAATTGTGCAAAGAGTCGATGCTTGCAATAAGAAGAGATCGACACCAATCAAGAGTAGCTCCTTTCAATGAATATATGGAAAGCTTGATCTGAACATCTTCATGCATGATATGAAGCTGATGAATAAAATCATGAAAAAGGAGCAAGTGTTCAGCTAGTACCTCCCCCTCCTTTCCTTGAAACTTGGGAAGGCTGCATTCCCATTCCTCTCTACTAGGTAGTGGGTTAGGGGAACCAACTATCTTTGAAAAATCGCAGAAAGCAAACCTCTGAGCCAAGATTTTGTCCATTTTAAACTAGTGGAGTCACCAATCGATTCTTCAACCATGGATTCGTCAGTTGAATGATGTGTCGAATGAGTGTGTCTAGTATTTTTTCACCATCAAAGACCAGATATGATCGTTGTGTTCTCCCAGGGGGCTTCAGGTGTAGCCAGAGACAACCACATTGAAATAGTGGAGTCGAGACAGTGGAGTCGCCAGGAGCATGAGCAATCTTCAAAGGTTCTGATATCTGATGCACCTTCAGAATCATAAGTTTGTTGTCGTTCTACCCAGGGAAAGGTCTTCAATTCGTTCCCCGGCAACGATGCCAAAAATGTTATCACTAGAAGTCACCCTCGGATTGCATCGAAGGTAAGCTCAATACCCATCAGATTTTTATGTCACGGGTTGGTTTTAAAGAGGTCAAATGGTCACAGGCTCAAGACAATATCGTTTTAACTCAGAAAATAGGGACTAACATGTACAAACAGGTGAGGTGTTGATCAACTTCAGTCAGTAAGTTGAGTTTAAGTGTGAGCAGAGGGAATACTTGGTGAGAGAGGTGAACGAGACTACTATAGGCATCAGGCCTTTCAACAACTCAGAGAGGAAAAGCTCAAACTCAAGAGAAATCTTGAGATCAAACTTTAGACACTGAAATATGGTGCAAGGAACACAGTCACAACAACAGAATAGTCAAACCTCCATTACCCTGCAACCGCAACAACTCGACTGGATCATCCATGCCCGAGCTATTCAATGTAAGAAGAGAAAAGATAACACAAGAAATTGATAAAATTGGTGAAGATACTACTGTGATCGAACCTACATCAAAACAACATGACTACCCTCGACTGTATCATCCATGCCTGAGTGTTCTAACACAACTATTACAGAGAAATGAAAAGGAAGTTGACTTTCATTAAGCAAGGAGTCTCAAATACAGATACATATTTAGAATAACTAGAGCTTCATTAAAACTTTACAATATGGGAGCCTAGCTCAACCATCGACCATAACAAAATATCAAAATGCCTCTTATATACTTAGAACAATTCGCCACTGCCAATAGAGGCGTGCCCGAGTCTTTGCATTCAAGGCTTTACGTCTGCATGTTCTCTGGAAGATTGCACATGAAGTCTTCTGTTAGATGCGAGCTTCTATCAGATGTAATCGTGTTTCAATAGGAACCTGTAGAAGAAACGACTTGCTAACAGTCCGACCTAGCTTTCCATTTATGTGGTGAGACGAGGTTTCAACCACCTCTCTCACTTTCATTAACTACCTGCATCGGGATTGAAACACAGATTAATGCCTAGGGGGCAGCCACAAACTACTCTCGAATAGGACGTTATATAAACACGTGATTGCGGGGCTGCTCAAAGGTGGTTTGGGTTCACACCGATTTTGAGCCCGCAATCCACCACATTTTTCCACGTAGTCCCTTTGCCAAACCACGGTTTCAATTGTGGGACTGCTCAAGAAAATTATCGCCCGAGCACATCGCGTCCTTGCAATGGAATGTGGTCGTCGATCTTGTGATCTTGGGCAAGTATTTATGATCAACAACTCAAATATTCTCTCTTCAGATCAATGGATCAAATCTTCCCTTTTTGAGTCGAAGACCGAGATCTGATTCATGATTCAAACTTCAGACTCTTCAAACTTCAAACTGTATTTTCTCTAAGAAAATCCTCCGGAGCTAGGGATCCAATGACACATGGCTCTTGGATTTGGATGACCGATATCCACTTCGGGTCTTCGATACTTTGGCCACTTTGGGACTTCAAGCACTTCGACGCTTCACGACTTCGGGCATTGCAGGCGCTTCCTATGCATACCATGGATTTGGATGACATAGTGCCCTTGAAAACTATATGTGATAACAGAATGGGAAAGGGATATAGATATCCAACTAAATTTCTATACTCATCCTTTACCTTTTGACATTCTAGACATTTGGATATATAATCAACCACTTCTTTTTTCATTCCTAGCCAAAAGTATTGGCCCCTTACAACTGCAATTGTTTTCCGGTATCTTGTGTGCCCAACATAAGACACATTGTGCATTTCTCTCAACACTATATTTTTTTATCTCTCTATATTTTGGCACATATATTTTTCCTCTGTACATGAGGAATCCATCCTCTTTCAATTCAAAATATTTAAATTTTTGATGAAAATTACCTTGTTGTAATGCTTCTTTTATTTGCAAATAGTGTTGATATGAATTTGCAGCCTCTAAAATTCTTTCTTTTAAATCATATCTGTACATGCTAATGGATGTAGCATGCATCACATGTACTCTCCTGTTGAATGCATCAACAACTTTGTTTTCCTTGCTTTTAATATGCTTTATACAAAGTCATATTCACTAAGGAATCCCAACCATCTAACGTGCCAGGGATTCATTGTTGGTTGTCCAAACAAATATTTCAAACTATTGTGATTTGTTTTCAACTCAACTCTTTTTCCCATGATATAATGCCTCCACATGTTTAAGACATGGACTATGGATGCTAGCTCTAAGTCATGTGTTGCATAGTTCCTCCCATGTTCTTTTAACTTCCTTGGCTCATAACATACAACAAGCCCATTTTGTATAAAGACTCCACCAAGCCCTCCCTTGAATGCATCAATGCATACAATAAAATATTCATCTGGATCTACAATCTTCAAGATTGGTGCACTTGTCAATATATTCTTCAAGTGCTGAAATTTTTCTTTACACTCAAAAGTCCATTCGAACTTCACACCCTTATTTTGAAAAGAAGTAATTGGGTTTGCAATTTTTGAAAAGTCTTCAATGAATCTTCTATAATTATTGACAAGTCCCGCGAATGATCTTACCTTTGTAACATTCTTTAGTGTTGGCCATCCTCTAATGGCTTCTATCTTCTCAGGATCAACATATATCCCTTCCTCTAAAATAATACGGCCCAGATAATGAATCTTCCTTTGATAGAAAATGCACTTGCTTAACTTGGCATACAATTGATGTTCCCTCTATACTTGTAGCACCATCCTTAAATGTTTCTCATGCTCCTCCTATGTCCTTGAGTAGATGAGAATATCATCTAAGAAAATATTTTCCAAATATTCTCTGAACACTCCATTCATCAGACACATGAAGACGACTAGTGCATTTGATAGCCCAAATGGCACCACCACAAACTCATAATGTCCATATATTGTCTTGAAGGTTGTCTTGTTGATATCTTCCTCTTTTGTTCTCATTTGATGATATTCTGACCTCAAGTTAATATTTTAAAATATCATTGCACCTTTTATTTGATCAAATAGATAATCAATCCTTGGAAAAGGATATTTTTTTCTTTATGGTAACCTTATTCAATTATTTGAAATCAATGCACAACCTCAAGGTTCCATCCTTCTTCTTTACAAAGAGCACTGGGTGTTATTGGATAAATCGGTGAATGCAGACATAAACTGATCTCCCTATATCCACCTAGATCTAGAACAAAACGAGACAGGAAATGGCGCTTTCCCTAAGTTTAATCATTGAATTTACTATCAAAGAAGAGATGGATGACATACCTTTGAATATAGCTTCCTTATATCTTTGTTATCCCTGCTTCAGTCCAGTGCTCTTGTGCAATTAGATCTATAATGACACAAACCAACCAAAGTGAAAGCAACAATAGTATGTTCAATGAAAACCTATACATGTGATCAAGGAGTCATGTAATAAAATGATAATGATTTTATGAGAAAGAAACATGGCATCGTATTATATTAAGTAAAAGTGGAAGATACAACCAACCCGCCTTGATGTTGCAAGGTTCCATTTTAGTGGTCCTTTTCTCCAACACACACACTTGCCTCAAACTTGCATGAAGATGACCCACAATAGCTTGATGAAACAATGGAGATCTCAAGCATCAATTGAGGTAGAGTTCCTCACACAATCTTCAGCATATTCCTTCATGAATTCCTTACTTGATCTTGCTTGCTTTTTGCTTAAACTTTTACATGAAAAATCCATCATTATATATGAGAAGGAGAGATGGTTAAAGAGATTAGGATGATCCCACCAAATTAGAGAAGCCAGTAGGATCCCAACCATATGGATGCCACTTCATATTCTAGAAGATTCCCTTCTAGAAACTTCATGAACTTTGTCCCTTTTCTTAGTCTTAAAATGCTGCCACACTTTGTCTATAGAGCAGCCTGCAAAAATTCCGCAAGCTAGGTTAAGGACAGCCTACAGAAATCAGGCATTTCCGCACTGTGTATTACTCTTAGCCTGTGAGGTCCTTCTAAAAACAAGTTTTGTAGAGGGAGAAACCAATTACTTTTCTCATGCAAAATATCCTTTTGAGATCTTGAACACATGCTTGTAGAAACATCACCAGGGTGACAAAAATAATGTGTAACAGAATTCCCCCCAAAGTATGACGCTGGAACTTGTGACAACCGAAATACTTTGTAAAATACAGGTGTGTGTCTGGTACAAGGAGCGCACCAATCGGGAACTTGCAAACATCCAAGCATCTGCACAATATTATACTATTTCTGAGGTAGGCATTCCCATGCTCAGACTACAAGTGATTTAAATCATGAATGTCAGTCATGGACACTAATCATACACTGTGGATCCATGTCATCAAGATTCTACATAACCACCAAGAATGCACTGTGGATCTATGTTCTAGAAAACTCAAAACCAGACATAGCCACGAGACATACAAAGTGGATCTATGCGTCAATACAAATCATAAATACTCCATCTCAAGATGGACCAAAATTGTGAGATCCAGGGTCTTTAATCCCGTCATCCGTAAGTACGAATCTAGCCATGCGATTACAGGTGATGGAGTCAAACATGGTAGAAACCACTTTATTAACGGTCATTGATGAAAACCGTTAACAAGTGTGAGGGAAATCGCCATTGATGTCAATGAATCCCAAGGTACTTCAGTACAATCCATCGAATGTGAATAAATGAGTTGAAGTTGAACACTCGATGGAATCTCTTGATCATGGATCCTTATGTGAATCCATTGTCGAAAGTGAAGAAACCTGCCATTGAGGCATGCAGGCTCTAAGATACTAAAGGATTTCTAAGTCTTGTTCCTAGATGATGAGTTGAAGTCGACAGGAAAAGACTCGTCACAGGAGGGCCTTGCTGTATCCCCCATCAATGATGTGAAATAAGTAACAGATTTAGGGTAGATCAAAGTATGAAAAATGATTTGAAAATGACACAGGGAAGGCCGACATGGTAGGATTGATAACTGCAGATGGTCGAATCGATAAAAGGCTTGTGCAAGTATGGACTTCTCTTGAACATATGAATGACATGACAATGGTCTTGGTAGCATTGACTCAAAGATGACCCAAGATATTAACTTGTAGAAGATCAAACAAGAGACAAATGGATTTCCCAACCTGGGTTTAGTGACGAAGGGGGTGTCATGTTCAAGAGTGACTATTATTGCCACTAACACATTTCTTTCCCAAATTTCCCCCCACCATTTCTGGCAAGTACCTCTTTATTTTTATGCAATCTTGAGGAGGATAACACATGCTTGTTGATGTAAGCTCATCCTTCGGATGAGTCCCTCAGAGTATGTTTAACGAACCCTAAGAAGGAGTGGTTCGGTCCCATATGGGTCTTTCGATGCTTGTTTAACGAGTCCAAAGAGAGAAAACTCGGGGTTTTTTCATATTTAGAGAGTCTGGAAAACACTTAAAGAGAACTCTCTCAGTTCCTTTTTTGTAAATTAGTTTAATGAAACCAAAAAAGTGATAAACTATCGCCCATCAAACATTTTCTTCAAATACTTTTACGAGCGTGAAAAGAATAAGGTCGCTCGACAATCTTTTCATTTTTATGAAGCGTGAAAAGAGCTTAAAGGATACTCCATGAATTTCTCTTTTCGTGTTACCATGACGAGCACAAAAATACGACAAAAGTATACTTGGTTGCATTCTCATTGATTCACAAGCGCAAGAACGAACAAAGACTGAGCTCGAGGTTTTTCCTGAAAAACCTAAAAACTATTTGTACATGTGACAAACGTAAAAACAAAACAAAAGTATCTGCATTTCATCGTTCAGGCTCCAAGATCATTCATTTGCAAAAAAATACAACACTCGCAATACCATTAGAACATTAGGTTTTAGGTAAAAATGAATAAAATAATATAAAAATTCAATAGAAAAAGTAAAAGTGAATAAATATAGGTGAAAACCCTTTTTTACCATTTCATTGTCATTTTACCCAAAACTTATCCAAAAAACCCCTTTTTTTCTCAAAATTTCTTTGTCGATTGTGGGAGATATGGACGACCATTCGACAAACGACTTCCGCTAGAAAGGTAATCTCCTGCTCCTTTGTCTTTTCCATGGATTAATTTTCTTTTTCATTGGTTAAAAAATAAAGTTTGAGTCGGTTTTTATGCCGGTAGGTGCGCAGAGTGGCCGCCACAGGTGGCGTCTATCAGGCCCCGCAAAAAAAATAGGTTTTTGCAGGTGGCCTTTGGTTCACCTGCGGAAGTCCCACACTGCACATAAAGACTCACCTGCGACGGGCGAAAATCAAAATTTCTTTAGATGCGTTTAACCAATAAAAATTTCCAAGGAAGTGAAAAAAGGGTGTTGACTTCTCCCTATGGCTCTTATGTAGGTTTTCAACTGTCAAAATGCTGGAGTGGAGGGAGAGAGAACACTAGGACAATGATCTCATTTCCAGGAATGACCCGAGCATAGATAATGCCCTGTGACAATGCAGGCCCCTGAAATTATTCAAGATCCATGGCATGAGGGCCCAACTGAGGTTGCTTGAGTACTTGGTCCACATGTGGGATGTGGATCAATAGTTGTTCCATGTGGGAGTCCACACACTCATCCTAGATATCGAAGATATCTAATTTTTGATGGGGTTATCACGCCATGGATCCCATGTGACTTTGACAGGCAACAGAGGGGGCGGTTTACCGATGAGTGAGTATGTCCACCGGTATTGTGATCCTCGTTAGTGCTAGAAGTCACTCCTGGATTGCTACAGAAGCAAATTCCAACGCCCATCAGTTTATGTCACGAATAAATTTAATGGGTGATCAAATGGGTAGAGACCCAGGAAGGTATCACTCTAACTCAGGGACCAGGCCTGGTATGTAAAGAAAAAAGGAGGTCTTGATCTAACTTCCATCAGTGAGTTGATTGTAAAATGAGCAGGTGGAAGACTTGGTGAGGTGTGTGAGCAAGAATGCCTCGGGCATTAGGCCTTTCAACAACTCGAGGAAGAAAAACTCAGACTACAAGATCCTCTTGGTTCTGAGTTTCGGGGAACTGAAGGGTGACTTGACTGGATCCTCCAATTCCAAATCATTCAACGTTGAGAAAATACAAGAATTGATTAGAGACAATGAAACTATTACAGTGATCCAACCTACATCATCCTATAATAGCGCAACTCGACTGGATCCTCCAATTCCGAGCTATTCTAGCATAGTTTAAACAAAGAGATGGAAAGAAGCTAACATTCATAAGGCAAGAATTCTCAAGTGCCAATACATAACTAGAGAAACCAATGCTTCGTTAAAACTTTACAATCGAGAGCCTAGCTCAACCATCGATAGATTACAAAATGTCGAAAACGCCTACATATACTCAAAACAAAACAACAACAGTGAAAACGAGACACTGCATTTAAAACATTGTGTCTGCATGTCTTCTGGTAGTCTGTGCATGCAGACTTTGGACGATTGTGCACTTATGACAGACGCAATCAGACTCCCGACTGTCCTGTAGATGAATTTACTGGCTTTTAATCCTTTTCCGGACTTTCCAATTATGGTAGAGACGATGTCTAACTACCTCCAACAACTTCAATAACTGCTTTCTTGGGATCAGGAACAATCCGGGTCAACTCTGCCCTCTGGGACATGGAGGTCTTCTCATGGCACCACCTGTTTCAACTGAACAGTATAATGGATAGGTTGTGGAGGATCTGGCATGCTTGACATGGAACGGGGAAAGGGAGTGATCACAGAAACAACAGGGGTGACACACATGGCAAGAAAAAGGGGCAAAGGTGACGAGATATAATGGTAATGGGGAACACATTATTTATGGGAGGCAGACGTGGAAGGGAGCGGGACAGATGTCGGAGGACGAGGAGGGGCCAAAGGGAACAGGCCCCATCACATAGTCAAGTTGAGAACAAATGGTAGGGGAGGAAACGGTAGAGAAGGCGACACGAAAGGAAGGGGGCCCCACATCAATACTACACCATTCCAGACCCCCCCCCCCCCTATTAAAGGAAAAATGGTAGAGGGGGTTCAAAATCGCTTGAGTGCCATTAATCTAGGCACCTCAATATCAATCGTTTGAGAGATGCGTGCCCAATTCTGGACCCCCTCGTTAAAGACAGAATGGCGAGGGGGCTCTGGAATGAAACCTCAGCCGCAGATCTAGGCGGACATATCTCGGCCATCCAAAACTGCTTGCCCATTAAAATGACGTGCCCATCCTCTAAAATTTGGAAAAATGGGTTTTCTGAATCTCTTTCTTGCCCAAGGGGATGCTTCTTTTAGGAGACCACCCCCTACATGATTATGTACTAACATTAGGCTCCATGGGGGACGACACACCCCCTGTAGGCTGCCGAGAACTCTTTTGTAGCTTTAGTGCCTTGCCTTTGGGCTATGGAGTCATTATTTAAACTTAAAGGTAAAAGAAAACAATATATACAACCACAAATGAGCCATGTGCGTCTCAAGAAAAACATTTTTTCAGGAAATGCCCATTCACAGGGCCATTGAAAACTTCTTGATCCTTCAAATCTCGCAACCTGTAGGTATTATTTGAAAATACTTCAGATATTTTGAAGGGCCCGACCCAAAGGGTTTCAAATTTGTCGTGTTTTCCCTTGTCTTGTTTAGGAGCATCCCATTTCAGCACCAGGTCTCCTACATGAAACTCTTCCTTCTTGGGATTTTTGTCAAAAGCTTGCTTGATCTTCTGCTGTTGGTCTTGAATTCTATTCATTACCTGCTCTCTGGCCTGCCGAACCTCTACGAGTTGATGAATTCTTCTGATCATATCATCAGGCTCTTCTTGATAATCTTGGAATAACTTTGCTACAGGAATGGCTAGCTGAGAAGGGAAAACAACTTCTGCTGCATAAACCAATTGGAAAGGGGAAATGCTTATAGATCTCTTTGTGGTCACTCGATTGGCCCATAGAGTGAATTTCAACTTTGAATCCCAGGCCTTTTTATTGTCTTCCAAAAGTCTTTTGATGATCCTTATCAGGCTTTTGTTGGAGGACTCTACTAAACCATTGCCTTGAGGATAATATGGGGTGGAGTGAATCAGTTTGATCCCAAATTGCTCACAGAACTTGGCTAATGGATAAGCCTTGAAAGAGGTTGCGTTATCAGTGACAATTTTTCTTGGGCAGTTGAATCTTATGATGAGGTCCTCCAGGAATCCAATGATTACCTTGTGGGAAGCACTCCTAGTGGGAATAGCTTCTATCCACTTAGTAAAGAAATCTGTGGCAGTTAGGATCCATCTATGCTGCCCATTGGAAGTAGGGTGGATTTCTCTTATAAAGTCTAGGCCCCATTGTTGGAAAGGTCCTGAAACAACTACATGCTTTAAAGGCAGAGATTTAAGCTGTTGCTTTCCTGAAAATCTTTGGCATTTGATGCAGGCTCTGACCTTTCTACAGACATCAGTGAATAAGGTGGCCCAGTAGTACCCAGCCCTGAGGATTTTGTAGGCTATGGTCTTCCAGAAGTGATGCCCTCCACATAGGCTACTATGAAATTCAACAATGATCCTATCAACCTCTTGTGGATTCATACATTTCAAAATCACCCCTAGGGGGTCTTTCCAATATAAAACTTGATTGACAAGGCAGTATCTGACTGCTTTGATCTTTAGAGCTCTTGCCTTGTTTCTTTGCAGGCCATATGGAGGTCGTAACTCTTGCAGAAAATATATGACATCCTTATACCAAGGACATCGAGCCAACGTGGGTTCTGCTTGAGGGTCCACATCAGAAAAATGATCCTGTCGATTTCCTGAGCATTTAGTGATGAAACCTACCCCCAAAGCTTTGTAATTTGCTTCAGCCAACAGCTTGGCTAAACCTTGACCTTTGATTAATTTGATAGGCCTTATTTCCAAGTCAAACTCAAGGATCTTGGCTATCCACTTACTCCTCCTCCCGTCTATATCAGGCTGAATAAGAATGTCCTTAACAACAGTCGAGGGGACATAGGCAATGATTTTCGACTGCAGGACATAGGTTCTAAAGGCTTTGAGAGCCTTTACCAGGGCATAGGCCTGCTTATCCATAATGTCATACCTGACCTCAACATCCCTTAGGGCTCTGTTAAAATAGGCAATAGGCTGCTCTAGCCCAGCCTCATTTGTTTGTAATAAAATAGTAGCCACTGTGTCAGATGAGGCAAAAGAGAAAATAAGGAAATCATTTGAGTAATCAGGACTGATAAGCACATGAGCTCCTGTGAAGGCCTTCTTTATCTTCTCAAAGGAATTTCGAGATTCAAAGGTCCACCTCACTTCATTTTTCTTTCTCAACATGGCTGTTATAAGATTTACCACCTCAACAAAGTTAGAAACAAACCTCCTTAGAAAATTAATATTACTAAGGAAAGACTGGACTTCTTTCCTAGATCTTGGGATTGCCAAGGCTTGGATTGCTTCAACTCTTCTAGGATCAATTTTGACTCCTTCTGCTGATACTATGTGGCCCAGTAACCTTCCCTCCTTCATGGAGAACATAGATATTTTGGGATTCAATGAGAGGCCAAAACTCCTGCATTTCAGAAAAACTTTCATGAGATGACAACATTGTTCTTTATCAGATTTGGAAAAGATTGTTATGTCATCCAGATAGATGATCACAAACTTATCCTTTTCCCCAATGAAAGCTATGTCCATGGCTCATTGAAACGTTGCCCCTGCATTCATCAACCCAAAAGGAATTTTAGCATACATGAATGTGCCCCATGGAGTGGTAAATGTCGTCTTTTCTCTGTCCTCAAGCAGAACAGAGATTTGATTATAGCCAAAGAAGCCATCAATCATGGATATCCTATATGCTCCTGTTACCCTCTACAATATATGTTCCATCTTTGGCAAGGGGTAATTGTCCTTCCGTGAGCTCCTGTTCAGGTTTCTAAAATCTACACAGAGTCTGATTTCTCCATCCTTCTTCCTTACTGGGACCAAATTGGCCACCCACTCTGAATATCTCAATGGCACGATGATCTAGGCATGCAACGACTTCTTCAATTCTCTCTCCATGATAGGTAGCAACATAGGATTGATATGTCTTAACTTCTTCCTAAATGGCTTCGCCTCCTTTTTCAACGAGATTTTATGCTCAATGATGGAAGTGTCATAAGTTTTGAGATCTTCATAGGTCTAGGAGAAAAAATTAGCAAACTCCCTCAATAGTTCAGCGTATTCAGCCCTCTGTTCCTTTGTCAGATTCTTTGACAATCTGACAAACTTGGGTTCATTCTCGGTGCCAATGTTGTATCGAGTTGTATCAACATCATCCTCTGAGATTTTCCCTTTTAATGTTGCATCATTTCTATCAAAAAGTCTTTCCAAAGGAACCAGTCCTCTTGGAATATGATTACTGGGCATCTGCACAATGTCACGCTCTGCAATCATACTCAGAAAATTACCACCATCAGGCCTTTCTTCAGAAACAAAGTCTTGGTCAATATGCATCTCTGAAAATTCTTCAACAGTCTCCAAGAATCTTTTGATCTCAAGATCATCCTCGAATACCTTCCAATGTTTGACATTGTCAGGTATGGAGGGCTTGTATTTTACTTCTACATCATATCTGAACTTAGGTGGCAAGGGCACTTTGAAATTGCTCACTGTTGTAGCCAAGGAATCTGCCACTGCGTTCTTCTCTCTTGGGATGCAAGAAATGTTAAATGTTGAGAAGAAACTGTTGATTAGGTCCCATACCTCATTTCTATAATTCCTGAGTCAAAGATGCTTGGCCTGATAAGTGCTTCTGATCTGTTGGACTATCAATTCTGCATCCCCAAATACTGCTACCTCTTGAATTCCCATTTCCTTTGCAGCTCTTAATCCTAGAACAAGCGCTTCATATTCTACCACATTGTTGGTTGTTTCAAATTCTAGCTTGTATGACAGAGATATGGTTTCTTGAGCAGGTGACACAAAAAATACTCTGGCACCAGTGCCTTCCTTGGAAGAGGCTCCATCAAAAGACATTTTCTAGATAGAGGTGATGGGGGAAGAAAATTCATGAGAAGTGGTGGGTTGCTTTCTGAGTTTTAGAAGAGGCTCGGGAGCATTAGTGAGTTGCAGTAGACTGGAACCTAAATTAGTATCAAGGACAAATATAGGATGGTTGGTAGGATTGGCTTCATCACTGATTATATAGGCCAGCTGGGCTTCTCTGTATAATCTCCTATGTTCTTCTCCAAACACAGGAATAGTAGCATAGGTTAGGTCCATCTGCAGAGTTCCCCCCAGTATTTTTATCCAATATCTTGATAACAACATACCAAACTTGGGGGGGACATCGGCCACTACAATGTCCATGACCACACTTTTCATGGGCAATTGAAACAAGGTTACGAATAGGTCTTTGATGACTCCTAGGCATTGAAATTTCCTGGAGTCAAAAGAATAGAGGTCGTGATAGGATCTGGTGACTTCTAGTCCTAATTCTTCCATGACAGTTTTGGGCATGAGGTTGTGGGAAGCCCCTGAATCCATCAAATAGTTGTGCAGTACCTTGTCATGTATGTTCAAGGATGTGTAGAAGGGAGGGGATGAATCATTCCTGTCTTCTACCATAGGACCTAGAATGACTGCAGGCTTTTCATCTTGCAAATTGATGGAATATGTGGGAAGGCATGAGGCTTCATACTGTAATAACTCAAAGAGGCATTTTTTGAACACTTCATGTTTGATCAATTCAGAGAGGGGCACAAGGATTCTAATTTTCTGAATTTCATGCTCAAAGTTAAAAGAAGATGTAAGCTTTGGGATTTTTCTTACTTCAGGAACATGACTCTGGACCATTGGAGAGAGGGGTTGGGCCTTCTTACCTTCATGGTTGTCTGCTACTTCATTAATAGGTTTCTCTTTTCTACTGAGATGGTCAGGAACATCAGGTGCTCCTATCTTTTCCTTGGACCTTAGGTTGTACCTGCTTTGGTTGCTGCTAGCCTGGTCTCCCTTGCTAAGTTCATTTAGCTGACTGTCCATGAGAGATTCCTCGTATGCTAATTGAGTGAGATGAGGGAACGAAGGAATTTATCCAAAGTGGTGGATTTGGGGATCAAGCCCGTTTGTTTCCCCTTCTTCCTCATCAACCACAAAATTATTTTGAAGAGGGGGCTAAATTTTTTGGTCTTCTCTATCTCTTCCTCTCTAGTCTCTTTGCATAGTCAGGGGAGAAATATTGTTTGGCCTCCTGAAGCTTCCTTTGTTTTCGACATTGAGGACTTCTATATGCCTTCTTTCCCTCCACCTTCATTTTCTCCATATTTGCAGACAAAGACTTCACTATCTTGGTCAACTCATCCACTTGAGGGTGAGGCACAGAGGTGCTAGAAGCTAAGGCTTCAGATCTTCCCTTTCTCTTGTCTGCATCAGTCTTATTCCTCAGTCTATCAACTGCCAATACATTAGATTCCACCTCTATGGTTGCATCTTGCATTTGATCTAGGGAGGTAGCTCTTCTTTCTCTAAATAGAAGACAAAAGTCAGGGTCAAATGCACTAGCATAAGAAATTTTTGCAGAGGCCTCTGTGGGCTTTATCTCAACAGGGATCTTATTATACATCTTATTGAATCTTTTGGAGAAGTCTGAGATAGACTCTCCTTCCATTTTCTTCAAAGACCCGAACTCTGTCATGTAATACATGAAATCCTTCTTATCTCCCCACTGCCTCAGGAAAGCACTATCTAGAGCTTCAATCCCAGCAATAGATCCGGGGGCCAATCTCCTAAAACACTTCCTCACCTCACTGTCCAGGCTTGGGATGAATACTGTCATCCAGACATCTTCATTTTCAATGTTCAGGTTGTTTGCATAACTGTAGAAAGCAACCAGGTGCTCTTCTGCAGTTATGTCCTCTTCCCCAGTGAACTTGGGCATATATTTAAGGTAATATCCAGTAAGGAGAGGATTCACAGGTTGAGGTAGGATTAAGGGAGCATATCTGGCAGCTACTATGGCGTCCATTCTATTTAGAGGGGGATTAGCACCAGCCATAGGAACAATATATGTGGGGGAACTAGGAGGAGATGAGGTTCGAAGTGGAAAGACAAGATCTAAGCTTAAAGAATGGGAGGGGAACTGCAACAAATCTGGAGAGTAGGCTTGCGGGCTCAAAGGCACCGAAATTTCCCTTCCCTCAACAACAGTAATAACAGGAGGAGGGGTAGTAAAACCCGGAGTAGGAGAATGTTCAGAGGCATTGGGTCTGAACCAGGGTACCACCTCGGGGGAGAGGGGAGTGACAAGAGTTTCTCCTACTAATTTGAGACCAAGAGGAGAGAATCCAGCAGGAACACTCCCGAAATTTAGACTACGAGAAACTCCGACAGACGGTAATAAAACAGGATGAAATGAAGGGGTTGGAGTTTCTACAAAATCTTGAAAATCACCAGAAATACCTGTTTTAGCAGTAGAAGTACCACCTTCAGAGGACTTTCCCTTTCTGATGATCTTCTCTGGGTTAGCTTCAGGTGGCGCTAATGACAACTGAGAAGTATACCTTGTGTGTCTGCCTCTAGAAGCCATGGCTGAAACAATGGAGTCGCTTATGGCTTGGAACCAGTGGGGTCGCCCAGCGGAGTCGCATCAGTGGAGTCGCCAGGTGCATAGTAGCAATCTTGATAGTTATGATATCTGATGCACCTTCAGAATTAGTTAATCATTGTCATTCAATCCCAGGGAAAATATTCAACTTCGTCCCCGAAAGCGGTGCCATAAATGTTAGCGCTAGAAGTCACTCCTGGATTTCTATAGGAGCAAAACCCAACGCCCATTAGTTTATGTCATGAATAAATTTAATGGGTGATCAAATGGGTAGAGACCCAGGAAGGTATCACTCTAACTCAGGGACCAAGCCTGGTATGTAAAGAACAAAGGAGGTCTTGATCTAACTTCCGTCAGTGAGTTGATTGTAAAATGAGCAGGTGGAAGACTTGGTGAGGTGAGTGAGCAATAATGCCTCGGGCATTAGGCCTTTCAGCAGCTTGAGGACGAAAAACTCAGAATACAATATCCTCTTGGTTCTGAGTTTCGGGGAACTGAAGGGTGACTTGATTGGATCCTCCAATTCCAAATCATTCAGCATTGAGAAAATACAAGAACTGATTAGAGACAATGCAACTATTGCAGTGATCCAACCTACATCATCCTATAATAGCGCAACTCGACTGGATCCTCCAATTTTGAGCTGTTCTAACATAGTGTAAACAAAGAGATGGAAAGAAGATGACATTCATAAGGCAAGAAGTCTCAAGTGCCAATACATAACCAGAGCAACCAATGCTTCGTTAAAAATTTACAATCGGGAGCCTAGATCAACCATCGATAGATTACAAAATGGTGAAAACACCTACATATACTCAAAACAAAACAACAACAGCGAAAACGAGACACTGCATTAAAAACATTGCGTCTGCATGTCTTCTGGTAGTTTGCGCATGCAGACTCTGGATGATCGTGCACTTATGACAAATGCAATCAGACTCCTAACTGTCCTGCAGATGAATCGATCGGCTTTTAATCCTTTGCCAAACTTTCCATTTATGGTGGAGACGATGTCTAACCACCTCCAACAACTTCAATAACTGCTTTCTTGGGATCAGGAACAATCCGGGTCAACTCTGCCCTCTGGGATGTGGAGGTCTTCTCATGGCGCCACCTAGATCAACTGAACGGTCTAATGGATAGTGTTAGCGTCGGAAGTCACCCCTAGATTGCAGCAGGAGCAGAGCCCGACACCCATCATTTTATGTCATGATTTGTTTAATGGAGTGATCAAATGGAGGTTAACTCGAACGATGTGGTTCTAACTCTGAAACTAGGTCGGGTATGCATGGACAAGCGAGGTCTTAAGTAATTTCAGACAGTGAGTTGTCGTAAGGGTGAGTAGGGGGAAGACTTGTATAAGAGAACTGCAAAGGTCTGCCATAAACATCAGGCTCCTAACAGACTGTAGAAGAAGACATTTAAATGCAATATCTTCTTACATTCAAACGCAGAAAACTAGAGAAAACAATAACGCCACAATAAATCCTTTATCATAACATAATTGCCATAATTCGTGCAAATCAGTCGATCATGAACTCTCTTAGCATAAGATGAAAACTAGATGGAGTGAGAAGACTGTCTGTCATTAAACAAGAAATCTTACATACCGATACATAACCAGAGAACTAGAGTTTGTGCTAAAACTTTACCCTCGGGAGCTTCTCTCTACCATCGATAGATTAAAAAATACAAAGACTGAGTCTATATACTAAGGAAAATTCACCTAACAGAGGCATGTTCAACCATTCAATGCGTGGTGTCCCTTCAGCCGAATTTGGACAGATAATCCCTGTCAGGCGCCACCTTAACTGTGCATGGCTCCTGTGAGGGGAGCGGTTGATTCATTAAGTGTTGAGCTAGTGTGTGCAGACCTCCTCCAGCTAGTCGAAAACTCGGCATGGCTTCTTTTGAAAGACAGGTACACAGGACCCTCTCGAGCAGACCGCCTGCCAGACCCTCCATATCTCACACTTAATGAATGAAAGGAGGTCTCAACCACCCGCTGGCATCTTCATTTACTCCAGTGAAAACCAGGATCGAGATCACATCAGATGGCGCACGGTGATCACAACGATCTTTGCGATGACTAGCCCCGACACCTTTGTCTCCTTTTTCACAACTCCTTTCTTTTCCAAGTGACCACGGTCTGTGACCCCGTGCTTATTCCCAAGGCACTTTCGGCTTTCGCGAATGGGGAGGAGCTAATCCTTGCCTTTTGAAATCGCGATGAGTGAAACACCAAGACGGCTCAATCTGGTGCCACACGACCCTCTGAGATCTGACAGCCCTGAATCCACTCGGTGATGCTGTGGGCCCGGGTCTCGAACGCTCTTGTTACTTCGTGCATCGGGGATATGAGGAGATAATCCCTGCCTTTTGAAATCGCGATGAGTGAAACACCAAGACAACTCAATCTGGTGCCACACGTCCCTCTGAGATCTGACGGCCCTGAATCCACTCAGTGATGCTATGGGCCCGGGTCCCAGACTCTCTCGTTACTTCACGCATCGGGGATATGAGGAGCTAATCCCTGCATTTTGAAATCGCGATGAGCGAAACACCAAGACGGCTCGATCTGCTGCCACGCATCCCTCTGATATCTGGCGGCCCTAAATCCACTCGGTGATGCTATGGGCCCAGGTCTCGGACGCTCTCGTTACTTCGCGCATTGGGGATATGAGGAGCTAATCCCTGCCTTTTGAAATCGCGATGAGCGAAACGCTGAGACGGCTCAATATAGTGCCACACATCCCTTTGAGATTTGACGGCCCTGAATCCACTCGGTGATGTTGTGGGCCTGGGTCCCGGACGCTCTCGTTACTTCACGCATCAGGGATATGAGGGAGCTGCTCTTTTCACTTTGAACCCGCGATGGGCGAAAAGGCAAGGAGCCTAATAATGCGCCAGGTGTCCACTTCAGATGGATGGCTGTGACTGCCCCCCTGATATTGTGGGCCTGCCTTTGGGCGCTTTCGGCGCTTCGGGGTTCGGGGTTTCGAGATGTGCAGCGACATGAAACCTTCACCCTTTGAACTCGCGACTGTCGAAAAGCCGATGCGACTAGATCTCGCACCATGCGTCCTTTGGATGGATGGATACTACCTTTCCCTGCACACAATATAGGTGCTATCCATCACACCTAATCTTGGCGCAACTTTGCCACCAACGATTTCCCACTGACCGTTGATCTGCTCATATGGATGGATCCGAACTGTTGACACCATAATTTTGCCCGCTCGCTTGATTTTAAGTCCGAAAAGGACTTCTTCTATGCGCTGCACTTGGGCGCTCCTCGTGAAACCTGCAGACCTGGATATTCTTGTGTCCAGGACAAGAAATGTTATTAACATTAGGCTCCATGGGGGATAGATTCGTCCCTGTGATGCTCTAAGGACTCATTTTTCAGTTTCAGTGCCTTGCTGTTGGGCTATGGAGTCAGGCTCAAAACATCCCGCTGCTGAAAATACAAGCCAAAAAATAAAAGCAACAAAATAAAGATACTTGCTCAAAGGATCTTATTTATATACAATCCTAAACTAATAAAACACTTTACATGGGGCTAGGTGAAAGCAGATTTCCACCATAGCCATTCAAGCAGCTTCCTGGATAGAAGCTCCTTCCTTCTGTCAATGATCATCAACAGATGGTGTAACCGTGACAGCAGAATGATTACACTCTTCAACTCCTCCTTACAGGATGGAGTTGAGATGAAATAGTGTGGCTCCAAGGCATAGGGGAAATGCCACTCCATGTACTTGCTGACAGGGTCATAGAATGAGTGGCCAATCCCAGAAAACTGGCGACAAACAACCGCCTATGCTACACAGTTGTCCACCTGTGGATGAATATCTCTGATAAGCACAGGTGAGTGGAAAACTTTTGTAGGCTCACTGATCTCGGGTGGTGGTTGCTTGCTGACTGGCTCTGGATAGAAAAAGAAATGCGCGCTCAACCATTCCTCTGGTTCCTCCTCCTCTTTTCCGTGCACTCCCCCATATTGTGAAATGGGAATGGTCTCCCAATCCTTCTCTTCAATCCCAAATGTAAATACATCATGGGAAATCTCATGAAGGAAGGAAGAGCAATCCTCTTCCACAATGACTTCTTTGTTTAAATCTGAGACAACAGGCTCATTGGGGGCAGATGCTAATGCATCCAAGAAATCTTCAATAATTTCTTCAAAAGAGCTACTCAGATCATCTGCCTCGAAGACTGGAAAATCCTCTTCACTGTCTTCAGATTCCAATTTTTCACATTGGGGAGTGGGAAATATCGTCTGCTCCACTAGTTCATTTAGGTCATCTTCTTCCTCCCAGGCTGGAAAATCCTCTGCACAGTCTTCATATTTCAACCCTTCTAATTGGGCAGAGAGATATTTCACCTGCTCCATCAGCTCACTTAGGGAATCCTCTTCCCCCCTGGGATATTCATCGCTTTCATAACCCACCTCAGATGCAGATGAATGGGGAGGAGAAAATAATGATTCCTGATCCAGGTCGTCAGGATTATCCTCATAGCCTATGTCAGAAATAACTTCATTTTGTAAAGAGTTGTGGTATCCGTCACCACAGTTATGACAAATTAACTCGGAGGGATAAAACTCCTGAAAATAGGCGATGAAAGCTGCATGAAACTCTGAGAGTGAAGAAATACTAGCAGGGGGTAAAGAATGATACCATTTACGTGCATCCCCTGCTAACGAGAACATGAACATCTTAAGTAATACATCCTCATGATGTATCTCCCACTGACACATGAGTTCATTAAACTCACTGAGGTGCTGTGTAGGGTCATCCTCTTCACATTTTCCAAATATGGGAAAATAATCGCCCCATTCATTCAGAGAGGGGACAACATTAGGAAAACCAGGAATAGCAGAAAAATTAAAAGGAGCAAACCTGGGAGCGAGGATTTTCTCCATATCGAACCAATGGAGTCACCAATCGATGCTTGAATCATGGAGTTGCCAGGTGAAAGATGCGCAGCTTCGAATATGTCTGGTCCTTGTTCACCATCAAAGGCCAGATTCTAATGTTCTTGTTACCCCAGGAAGCTTCTCAGGCTGAGAAAGCAGCTGCTGAAACCTTCTCGAGAAAGCTCCTTTGGGTCAGCTTTCAGGTGTGCTAACAGTAGCCACAACTGAAACAATGATGTGGAAACCTTGGAGTCACCACAGTGGAGTTGCCAGGTGCACAGTAGCAATCTTGAAGGGATTTGATGTCTGATGCACCTTCCGAATCAGAGGCTCAATGTCGTTCTGCCCAGGGAAAATATTCAACTTCGTCCCCGGTAATGGCGCCAGAAATGTTAGCGTCGGAAGTCACCCCTGGATTGCAGCAGGAGCAGAGCCCGACGCCCATCAATTTATGCCATGATTTGTTTAATGGGGTGATCAAATGGAGGTTAACTCGAACGATGTGGTTCTAACTCTGAAACTAGGTCGGGCATGCATGGACAAGCGAGGTCTTAAGTAACTTCAGACAGTGAGTTGTAGTAAGGGTGAGTAGGGGGAAGACTTGTACAAGAGAACTGTAAAGGTCTGCTGTAAACATCAGGCTCCTAACAGACTATAGAAGAAGACATTTAAATGCAAGATCTTCTTACATTCAAACGCATAAAACTAGAGAAAACAATAATGCCGCAATAAATCCTTTATCATAACATAATTGCCATAATTCGTGCGAATCAGTCGATCACGAACTCTCTTAGCATAAGATGAAAACTAGATGGAGTGAGAAGACTGTCTGTCATTAAACAAGAAATCTTACATACCAATACATAACGAGAGAACTAGAGTCTGTGCTAAAACTTTACCCTCGGGAGCTTCGCTCTACCATCGATAGATTACAAAATACAAAGACTGAGTCTATATACTCAGGAAAATTCACTTAACAAAGGCATGTTCAGCCATTCAAGGCGTGGTGTCCCTTCAGCTGAATTTGGACAGATAATCCCTGTCAGACGCCACCTTAACTGCACATGGCTCTTGTGAGGGGAGTGGTTGAGCCATTAAGCGTTGAGCTAGCGTGTGAAGACCTCCTCCGGCTAGTCGAGAACTTGACATGGCTTCTTTTGAAAGATGAGTACACAGGACCCTCTCGAGAAGACCGCCTGCCAGACCCTCCATATCTCACACTTAATGAATGAAAGGAGGTATCAACCACTCGCTCTCATCTTCATTTACTCCAAGCGAAAACCAGGATCGATATCGCATCAGATGGTGCATGGTGATCACAACGATCCTTGCGACGACTAGCCCCGACACCTTTGGCTCCTTTTGCACAGCTCCCTTCTTTTCCAAGTGACCACGAGCTGTGACCCCTTGCTTATTCCCAAGGCGATTTCGGCGTTCGCAAATGGGGAGGAGCTAATCCCTGCCTTTTGAAATCACAATGAGAGAAATGTTGAGACGACTCAATCTGGTGCCACGCATCCCTCTGAGATCTGACGGCCCTAAATCCACTTGGTGATGCTGTGGGCCCAGGTCCCGGACACTCTCGTTACTTCACGCATCCAGGATATGAGGAGCTAATCCATGCCTTTTGAAATCGTGATGAGCGAAATGTTGAGACGAATCAATCTGGTGCCACACGNGCCCTGAATCCACTCGATGATGCTATGGGCTTACGTCCCGGACGCTCTCGTTACTTTGCGCATTGGGGATATGAGGAGCTAATCCCTGCCTTTTGAAATCGTGATGAGCGAAAGACTGAGATGGCTCAATCTGGTACCACGCGTCCCTTTGAGTTCTAACGGACCTGAATCCACTCGGTGATATTGTGGGCTCGGGTCCCGGAGGCTCTCGTTACTTCGCGCATCGGGGATATGAGGAGCTAATCCCTGCCTTTTGAAATCACGATGAGCAAAACACCGAGAGGGCTCAATCTGGTGCCACGCATCCCTCTGAGATCTGACGGCCCTGAATCCACTTGGTGATGTTGTGGGCCTGGGTCCCAGATGCTCCTTTTACTTCGCGCATCGGGGATATGAGGGGGCTATTCTTTTCACTTCGAAACCGCGATGGGCGAAAAGGCAGGGAGCCTAATCGTGCGCCAGGTTTCCGCTTCAGACGGACAGCTATGAATGCCCCCCCAATATTGTGGGCCCGCCTTTGGGCACTTTTGGCACTTCGGGGTTTGGGGTTTCAAGATGTGCAATGACATGAAACCTTCACCCTTTGAACTCGCAACTGCTGAAAAGTCGACGCAACTAGATCTCGCACCATGCGTCCTCTGGATGGACGACTGCTACCTTTCCCTACACACAATATAGGCGCTATCCATCGCACCTAATCTTGGCGCAACTTTGCCACCAACGATTTCCCGTCGACCGTTGATCTGCTCATATGGATGGATTCAGACCGTTGACACCATAACTTTGCCTGCTCGCTTGATTTTAAGTCCGAAAAGGACTTCTTCTATGCGTTGCGCTTGGGCGCTCCTCGTGCAACCTGCAGACCTGGATATTCTTTTGTCCAGGACAAGAAATGTTACTAACAGATAGGTCATGAAGGAACTGGTGTGATTAATGTGGAACGAGGAAAGGGAGTGATCACGGAAACAACAGGGGTGACACACATGGCAAGAAAAAGGGGTGAAGGTGACGAGATATAATGGTAATGGGGAACACATTATTTATGGGAGGCTAGCGTGGAAGGGAGTGGGACAGATGTTGGAGGATGAGGAGGGGCCAAAGGGAACAAACCCTGTCACACGGTCAAGTGGAGAACAAATGGAAGGGGAGGAAACTGTAGAGAAGGTGACATGACAAGAAGGGGGGCCCACGTCAATACCACACCATTCCAGACCCCCCCCCC